>OZ004711.1:23150831-23195831 GCA_963924515.1 Vespertilio murinus | reverse complement strand
AAAAAGGCAGCTAGTTTAGCTCGCAGTTCAAACAATCATATAAATACTTTCCTCAAGACTGCCCTTGTGCCTTGGTTCGCAGAAGTGATGTAGGTGCATCTCCAATTTTTATTACACAGAATATCAAGTCGCATGAAGGGACAGAATTTAATAAAATTAGCACCTTTCATGCTTCTTCAAGGACATTCTTAAGTGAAACTGACTTTTTTTTTCCCCTTTTACAGTGAGTGCAGGTGGTTAAGAACACAGTGACTGCTAGTTTGGTTTGGAGCCTTGGCCTAAGCCAATCTAAGGCAACAGCCCTTTTACCCGCCAGTGTGTTTTCCCGAACATGGCGTATGTCAACCCAGTGAAAAGAGAAAATGACATCTGAGTGTTGTTATGGAAATAGTTTGAGTGAGTCTGGAATACCCCCTGAAATCCACAGGCTACCCTTTGAAAATGACTGTCCAGTAGAACTGATAGTGGCACATATAAAAATGTCTGCCATCGGTCATTGAAAGCGCCTAATGTTTAGTCCTCATTGGCTACTTTTTCTTGCCCAGAGTGTTATTGTTATTAACATTTAGATTTAGTAATGGATAACAAACAAGTGTTCATCGTATCTAAGAAAATTCTATGAGAACAAACAGGATTTGTCCCAGCATGGCCTGGGTGGTTAGGAGGTCCATGAAGAGAGATCCTATGATATAAAAAAATTCTGTTCTGATCTTACAGAGTAGCTCGTAAGAGAGTGTGTTCTGATTAAGACAGATGAGATGAGAGTGGGCTGTGAGGCATCCTCAGGAGCCTGAAATTGTGAGAGTAGCTATGGTGAGAGGTTCTGCCATTACCTCATCACTTGGGATGTGGGGAAGTTATCAGAGCTTTTCACTTCAAGGGGAATGACTATGAGCTATATGATATTTGCTGTGTTTTCCATAAAATAACAATAAGATGATTTATGCAGTGTTGCTTATGGTTAAGAGTGTAAATATGGAAAGGGAAAGGTCCAGTCATCAAGAAACAAAGTCAGATTTGACACATACTTAGGTAAATTATACACTATAATAAAGAAAGGATCTGACAGACTCTATTTTTAGGAAGTCTGGAGATTTCTAATTGAAAAAAAATGATTGATATAAAATGGAAAATGATGCTGTATTACTTGAGAGTGAAATAAATTACTTTTTCCCCCATTCTTTGACTCCCTGAGGTTTAAAAATACAGCTTTAAAAACAAAATTGATAATGCCTTCTGAAAGGTTGTGTGTTAGATGATTGGATGGTATACTTCTCAGGCCAAAATAACTTATCTTGGTTTTCTTGTTGGGAAAAAATTTGGTGAATAAGATTGTCTTAATTTTTTTTTTAGGTTTTACTGGTCATTACCTGAGAACAGAATACTTCCATGGAGGGCAGTGTTCAGGTGCTACTGTAGGATGTAAACAGATAGGCAAAGGGCTAGCTTTGGACACCAATATTCTTTGTTCTATTTCAGTGTTACCTATGGATCTGTTTTTGTAAGGGAGAGATGATTATTGTAGAATTATAGTTCTGGAAAAGATGGTCACGAGATCTGACCATCTGCCTTTCAACACACTCCACCAAAGCTTCCTCAGGCCTGTGAGGATCCATCTTACTTGCCCTGATCTATAGAGATGATGCTAGTAGCTCTGTCCATTTCCACAGTTAAAAATCTTTATTGTAAGGACTGTCTGCCCTGTAATCATTGTAAGGAAGCTCATTTCAAATTGACTGGGAATAATGAGTAACTGCTCTTTGAAAGAGATCAACTAATCCAGAAATTTTCAATTGGAGGGCCACAAGAATTTTTAAAACATGCAATGCCTACATTGTCAGGGGCACTGACCTCTTTTTCCTTAGATTGTCAAATTGAAAAAATGACAACAGCCAACACAATAATAGCTGTCCGCTGTGAATCAAAATTATACCTGTTATTTTGTTTGTTTGTTTGTTTGTTTGTTTTTTTTTGTGTGTGTGTGTGTGTGTGTGTGTGTATGTATGTGTGTGTGTGTGATTGGCCAAAAACAAAATGTATTTTTGGGTGTGCCCCAGAATTTTAGTAATATGTGTGGTATGAGATGAAAAAGGTTGCAAACTCTGGTCTTAACCAATTCTATATTAATCTATGGATTGGATAGTCAAAGCTCACAAGAATAATTGATTGCAGACATTCCCAACTCAATGATCAGTTTTATTCAGTCATATTTCTTTGCTTATAGGTGTTTTTGTTTGTTTTTGGTATGTGTTTGTTTGCTTGGGGGGAAGAGGTGTCTTTAAAGAATTTTAAGTGAAGTCTCTAGTTTATTTTATTTTTAAGAAAAATTTATTTATTCATTCATTCATTCAGTTGATCAGGGTGACATTGGTCAACATGCACATCTAGGTTTCAGATGTGAGTTTCTATGTTACAAGATCTGCATATTGTACCTTGTGCCCACCACCCAAAATCAAATCTTCTCTTGTCACCTTATATTAATACCTCCCTCTCCCTTCCCCCTTTCCTACTGGCAACCACCACACTGCTGTTTACGTTCACCTGTTTCAGTTTTATATTCTAAGTATGAGTGAAATCATGTGAAATATTAGCTTTTTCTGACTGACTTATTTCATTTAGCACAATGTTCTCAAGGTCCATCCATGTTGTTGCAAATGACTCCGTCATTTAAAAAGCAAAAAACTCCAGAGGATTTTACTAGAATCTTTAAAAAGCTTTAATCAAATACCTAGCTTATATTAGTATGTCTTATATCATGAAATAGTTTTATTTTTATCTTCTAACATCATACTATAATATGTAACTCTGGAAATCTATTTCAGATTCTTAATTTTTAAGAAAATAAACTCTGGGAAATTCATAACTAAAAAAGTAGGCTTACCAAAATACCATTTATAATTTCCAAAATTCTACCCATAGATGTTTATTTTACAAACCATTAAATATACAAAAAAGATAAGAAATTCAACATTTTTTTCTCAATGCTTTTTGGGCTATTTTTAACTTCCTAATATGCCATTCAAAATAAAGAACTTCCACCTATAGTCATTACTATCTTGGTGTTGTTATCACTAGAATCATAAACTGAAATTCCTATTACCCTTTCCTGCCTAATAGGGTTAAATAGTTCTCTAAAACTTGATTCATTTAAAAAAAAATAATTTCATAGAGGAAGGAAGGGGGGGAGAGAGAGAGAAACATCAATGGTGAGAGAGAATTATTGATTGGCTGCCTCCTGCACGCCCCCTACAAGGGATGGAACCTGAAACCCACCTGGGCCTGTGCCCAGGTCAGAAATTGAACCATGACTTCCTGGTTCACAGGTCAATGCTCAACCACTGAGCCATGCCATCTGTGAAAACTTGACTGGTTTTTAAAATATGTTAATTGTGCCGAAATTGGTTTGGCTCAGTGGATAGAGTGTCAGCCTGCGGACTGAAAGGTCCCAGGTTCGATTCCGGTCAAAAGCATGTACCTTGGTTGTGGGCACATCCCCAGTAGGGGGTGTGCAAGAGGCAGCTGATAGATGATTCTCTCTCATTGATGTTTCTAACTCTCTATCCCTCTCTCTTCCTATCTGTTAAAAATCAATAAAATATATATATTTAAATAAATAAATAAATAAAACTAAAAAATATGTTAATTGCTGCAAAAGATGGTATTTGATTGTGGTATGCTTATGACATTCATCTTTACCTGCTCAAGACTCATGTCTGCCTTTGCTTCTTTTGATCAAATCCTTATACCAGACATTCACTTAACACAGATCATGGATTAGTGATTTGGGAAGTAATTAGCTAGATGATAGGATGGATGGGTGGATGGATGGATGGATGGATGGATGGATGGATGGATGGATAGATATATTATCTACTTCTTTGTTACAGATATTTGTCAGGTATATGATTGTGTTTATATCTATTTCTTCTTCCTAGTCACTAAACCTTTCTCCACACCATCCCTGTTGACCTGACCTCTCTTTGTTTACCCCAGTATTTCCTCTATTTTTCAGGACTAATATCCCTCTTGCTGTTCATACTATATAGCATTGCCTATCTTTCAGTGATGGTAATTAGGTTTCTCTAGAAATGCCCTGTGCCTTCCACAGATATCTGCCCTGATTTAAGTTCTAGTGATGTGCGAATTTGCCTGGATATAAATTTGCATGCACCAAGGAAACCTGTGCAATCTAGCACCTCCTCTGTGTGTAACCAAGGTTGGCATCCTAGCCCTACCTCTTCCATATTTTAATTGGTGTCATTTGGTTTGGATCCTAAGGCCCTCTGGGATAGAGACAGATTTTTTTTTTTTTTTTGAGGGGAGATTTTCCTAGTCAGAGCACTTGGCATTGGAATGCTCAATTGATGTTGCTTAGTATTTGATGGGGTGACACTGGTGGTTGACTCTTACTTGCTCAATAGTCCGGTCGTACCAGTGTCTCATCCTGGGAAGAAAGACAGTGAGAATGCAGAGGAATTAAATTAACCAAATGACAGTTAAAGATGGTCCTGAGATGAGCATTGCTTTCATAAAACATGTTTTGTTTGCTTGGGTGTTTTTACTGAAATACTAGAAGCCCAGTGCATGAAATTCTTGCATTAGGGGAGAGGGTATTGGGTGGGGTGTTGGGGGGATTGCCCTTAGCCCGGCCTGTGCCCTCTCACAATACAGGACCCTTGGGGCATGTCTGACTGACAGCTTAGCCCCGCTCCCCCAACACACACACCACCCCCACCCACCCCCCGGGAAATGGGCCTAAGCCATCAGTTGGACATTCTTAGCGCTGCTGCAGAGGCAGGAAAGCTTCTCACCACTGCTGCTGTGCTGGCCAGCCATAAGCCCAGTTTCTGGTTGAGCGAAGGCCCCCTGTGGGAATACTCTGACCACCAGGGGCAGCTCCTGCATTGAGTGTCTGCCCCCTGGTGGTCAGTGCACATCATAGCGACCGATTGTTCTGCCATTCAGTTGATTTGGATATGAGCCTTTTATTATATAGAATCTCTGTAGGAATTGTAAATACAAATCCCTCAGGACTTTGTTAAAATGGAATAATTTATTTTAACAGAAGGGGTGATTTTTATTTTTATTTTATTTTTTATTTTATTTTATTTTTATTTATATTTTATTGATATTTTACAGAGAGGAAAGGAGAGAGATAGAGAGCTAGAAACATCGATGAGAGAGAAACATCGACCAGCTGCCTCTTGCACACCCCCTACAGGGGATGTGCCCGCAACCAATGTACATGCCCTTGACCGGAATCGAACCTGGGACCTTTCAGTCCGCAGACCGACGCTCTATCCACTGAGCCAAACCGGTTTCGGCAGGGGTGATTTTTTAAAAAAGTAAAATTATGATATTTGGGGTGAAAGGCTCACACTGGTTAAAACCAAAGTAATTTCTTAGTTCTCACTGAAAAGTAAACCAAGAATGGGATATTCTTATAAGTTATTATTTTTTTTACCTACCCCTCTGTCATAATCTAGATGTGTAAACTGTTTCTAAACAAGCCATCAAAATTACTTTCTAAACTCATGTTTCTAATTCTAAATGAATGAGATTCTATGGCTTTTCTAGGTATCCAGATTTTTATTTATTTATTTATTTTGTTTACTCAATCACACCAAAGAATCCCAAGGTAAAAGAGCAATAACTGTTATAAATTATGTAAGGTGTTTTTCCCACTTTGTATCACCTTTATTGGCTGTGCAACGCATTAGCTGTTTCAGCTCTATTCAGGCTAGCATCATTTGTTGGTTAAACAAAAGAAGGGGAAATTTCAGAAACACAAAGAGCTGAACTGTTTGAGATTTGCTCTTATTCAGATGTGTACCTCACAGTGCCTGTCTCCTGTTGAAGGAGATAATTTATCGTGATCTTAGCAAAAGCAGTTCTCTCTTTGCTATCCTTTTTTATGAATTTAGATATGTTTCTAAGATGAGAAATGATGTTACTTCTAATTACGGTTACATGTAGTTAATTTCCTTCTCTTTTCCTAAGCTTGGTGTAAAAGGCAGTTTCCTCCAAAAAGAGAGGCAAGGGGTGGTGTGGGGCGGGGGGTGGAGGATACTGATAGAGCTGATCTTTCTGTTGCCTTAGCAACAGATTTATTTATTGGGGGTTGAAATGACATGAGTTAATATACCGCATACCTGCTGATCGGCAAAGTCCCCTATTTCAGCTGCAGTTGACAATTAAGTCCTGGACAGCTACAGCCAGGGGTTAATGTTCCTCATTAGGAGAACTAGGTCATTACTGGGAAATCAAGGCACTTAAGACAGCATGGGTAAAATACAAAATTCAGCATCTAGAGGAGTGAGGCTTTTTTATGTTAATTAACCTTATTTTCCTAGGTTGTTTTTTTAAAAAAATAATTTTAAAAAACCTTATATGCATATGACAGTGGATCAATTAATTGAGAAAAGAGCTAGTTTACTTTACTCTGAGTTGTCTTCATTTCCTTCGCAAGGATTTCATTATTTTATGGAAAATTCTTATGTCTATATGATGAGTAAAAAGGGTATTAAATTAAGAAGGGAATCATCATGGAAATCAGCTTTACCACAAGGGAATGAGCAAATAAAAGCCTTGGAAATGAAAATAAATAAGCTTTGCTAATACCTCACCTAAGGAACAGCATCTAAGCCCGCCGGCGCTGGGGGGCGGGGAGAGGTGTGCGCCTTTATTAAGCAGTTACAGAGTTATTTGACCTTCGCAAGCGGGAACCTGGAAAAAGTGATTCCAAGTGGTTTGTGCCCATTCTGTCTGCAGAAAGCTCTATAGCAGTTTAAGGGACAATAACTTTCCAGCTCACAATGGGCTTTTCTAAACACCAATAAAATTAGATACAAGAGTTGAGCGTGGTTATGAAAATGTCTGAGTGGGTGTGCTTTTTCCACTTGATGAATGTGTCAATAATGGATCGAGCCCCCTCTCAATGCTTTGTTTTCTTGCTTCTTTAAAGAGCCTTTATGTTAAAAGAGGGGTGTTTATAGACTCGACAGAAATATATTGCCCAGAATCCTAGTGTGTCATCTTTGCTGTACCGACTCCATTGAGGCCGCTTCTGACCAGTTCCTTCTCTCAGGCAACTTTCTCTATCAGACACAAAAAGGTGCTTTTGCTGAAGCAAAAAGGTGCTCCTCCCACCATTAGCCCCTAAAATACTGTCCCTTCAATATAAGAACCAAAACCACTATAATTCTACACACATCCTTAATGGGAGGATAATTGTTTGGCTTCTAGAGACTTAGCAGTCTTGTTTTCATTTTCCTCCTTCCCCCTGCCGCCCCCCCCCCCAAAAAAAAAAGACAGCTCTCCTTTAATTGATGAGCTCTCTGTGACTCAATGTACATTTTCACCCCTCCCCAAGCTGTTTCCTGTTATGTAAATGAAACCAGGCCCTCCAATACCTCTTTAGAAGATGCCATTTAGTAAACCTCTGTTAGTATCATGTATATTGCCACTTATCATCTGAGTTGGCATGAAATTGCTGGTTTAGGTGGCGCCTCTCACAGCTGCTTCCTTTAGAAAGGTATTTTTACTCTGAAATTAGATATGAGCCTTTATAGAGAAGTGCCTCTTTTCACCTGTGCTGCTTTTCGCCAGAACTCTTTCAAAGGATAAACTGTTTCCCCAATTTCAGAATTACCACCCAAGATCCAGAGTTTTAGAATGAGAAGGCACGGAAGAGACTGTTCGCTAATCAATCCCTCAATGTTTCTCTCTTTTGCGGGGAGGAGAACGCATTTGAGCCACATTTTCCTGGCTCCATTGCAGCCTGGTGTGGCTGTCTGACTGGATCTCACCCAGGAAATGTAAGCAGGGCTGATGCGAGCCACTTCCCACTGGCGCTCCCATGTCATCTTCCTCTTTGGGCAGGGCAAACTGAAAGATCTTGTTGAAGATGAGACTCCGTTGGCTTGTGACCTTGAATGCATGGAAGAGTGCTGCCCTTTTGATCTATTCAGCTGCCCTGTACTCTGACATTACAATTTTTAACCCATTATTTTAGTGCACCCAGCCCACCTCATTGAATGCAGATAGCTACTGCAATAATCCAGACAAATATGGCGGTAGTTTGACTGGGGCAGTGGCAATGGAGGGTGTAAGAAGTGATCGTGACTTATAATATTCCTGAAGACTGTGGTCTCAGTGGGTAAGTGTAGGTGCTGTTTACTGAGGTGGAAAGCACTTGGTGGGGGTGGGGAATAAGAAAGTGGACAATTAAACATGTTAAGTTGGAAATAACGTTTAGACATGCAAGCGAAGAGTTGAATTGGGGTGAGATATGCGAGTCTTTTATTCAGGTGAGCAAGCAGAACTGAAGACTGAAATTAAGGCGTTATCAGCACAGATATGTCCAATTCCAATAAAACATTTTAAAAATTTGGATATCCAATCTTATAAATTACACTTTTAAGTTTCCTGATCTCAACATTAAAGTCATACTAACCAGTGGTGGTTACAGGATTGTGGAGTCTGGTGTCTGTCACCAACCTCGTGCCTTCGGACAAGGAACCTACTCTCCAGCTTCAGTCCTCTTCCTTATCCGACGGGACTGATGTTAAGGGCCGATGTTGATGTATAGGATTGTTCTGAGGATTAGAGAAGATGATGTATGCCAGTCAGTCAGCACGGTTCCTGGCAGAAAGTAAGCACTTAATAAACATTAGCTGTTGTCATTAGTAAGTAATACAGGATACTTCACTACCTCACGTGGGGCTGGTCCTGTTGCCCAGTATCTCTTATTGGTTACAATTATTTTTTTTCTTCTTAGCACTCCTAGAAAAAGGAAAGAAGAGAAAAAGCTAAATAAAGTGGTCTTTTTTCGTCTTCCTTTTCAGCCTACCCAAAACAAGTACATACTGTACGGAAAAAAATGGGATTCAGCTGCAGAGCAAACACTTCTGAGGAGCAGCATCTGCCTTGTAAATGAGTCTATAAAAGGCTACCAACTGTCCCTCACATTTCTGTGATGGTTAGGCCATTGCTAAACCTGGGTGGGAAAAACGTGTTTGAGGCTCTTACATCCAGAGCCCACGCTGTCAATATCACAAATTGTTTCCGTTTTTGTGGGTTGTTTTTTTTAACAAGATGGCTGCCATAAGCCTTCATTTAGGAACGGCAATGCTGTTTTAGTTGGAGTTATATTGTGGTTGTGTGGGTGTATGTAGTCATATATATATGTGTGTGTGTGTGTGTGTGTGTGTGTGTATGTGTGTGTGTGTGTTTAACCGAAGACATGGTTTGGTAAAAAACACTGTTATTACCTTTATTATTGTCATGTTTTTAAGCACATTACTTTTTTACTAATAGTTTAAATGGCATGTAATTTAAATATTACAAAATGTACCCATTTTAAATATACAACTTAGTGTTTTTAGTAAATATACAGAGTTGCACAGCCATCACCAAAACCCAGTGTTAGAGCATTTCCATCACTCTAGAAAGAATCCTCATGCCCCTTGCAGTCAATGCCTGCTTCCACCACTACCCCTGGAAATGCGAACATGATTGCTGTGGCTGTAATTTTGCCCTGTCCAGATACTGCATATCAGTGGAGTCATACGTAGGTTGTCTTTTGTGTCCAGTTTCTTCCATTCAGAACAGTGTTCTAGAGGTGTGTTCATGCTGTAGCATGTACCCGCAGTCTGTTCCTCTCTAATGCTGAATAATATAACACATTGTTTACTCATTTATCATTTGGATAGTTTCCACTTTCTGATTGTGAATAATATTCCTCTGAACATGTGCATAGAAGTCTCTGTTCTCATTTACCTTTGGTAGATACCTATACATGAATTATTAGGTTGTCAGATAAAAATATGTTTAACCTTTTAAGGAATAAGATCACTTTTAAGGACAGCACCTCATAACTATTTCTTCTTATTCATTCATTTTAAAATGTTATTGAAGCCTTGGCCAGGTGGCTCGGTTGGTTGGGGCATTGTCCCATATCCAAAAGGTTTCAGGTTCAGTTCCTAGTCAGGGCACATGCCTTTGGTTGTGGATAAATGCCCAGTGGAGACACATATAGGAAGCAACCAATCAATCTCTCTCTCTCTCTCTCTCTCTCTCTGTGACTCAATCAGTAAAAGCATATCCTCTTGAAGGATTTTTTTTTTTAAAAAATGTTATTGAGCTTCTTCTAAAGCCAGCCACTATATTAGAAATAGACAAATCTTGATTGTCCACTGTATTGGGCATGAAATGTGGTCTGGATGTTTCTAATGTCCTCGTTACCCATAAACCTAAGGCTGGTCATTCTTTCAGTTGTCTTCAGCAAAAATATTTATGGTCTTCATGTTCCCGTTATCCCAAACACATGCCGAGCGGCCATGTGATAGGTAGCTACCAGAAAGCCAAAGAAGAAAAGGCGTCATCCTCTGCTCTCCAGGAGCCACAGCCGAGAAGGAAGGCAGGTAACTTGTACCTACCCCTGCATCTTTCCCAAGGTCCTTGCCTTTATCTAAAAGATAACATGTCTAAATTCAAACCGCTGCTTCCTCCCCCCCCCACCCAGTCTTTTACACTCCCGTTGTGGGTGGTACATTTATGTCCCTCACACTCAGCTCCAAGTGCTTACCGTGCTTGGTTCCTCTTCACTTGCACTCTCTATTGGCTTCCTGTGGCTACTCTAACAAATTACTACACACTTGACAGCCTAAAATGACAGAAATTTATTCTCCCGGAGGCCAGCAGTCTGAAATTGGTATCCCTGGGCTGAAGTCCAGTTTTCCCTCCAGAGGGTCCGGGGAAGAATCCACTCCTGCTCCCCCGGCATCTGATGGCTTCTGGTGGCATCACCCTGCCTCTGGGTCACACTGCTTTTTTCTCTCCTGTCTTTATCAAATCTCTCTTTGACTCCCTCTTCTAAGGATATCTGTGCATTTAGGGCTCACCCAGATGTCCCAGTAAGATCCTTTATCACATCTGAAAACCCCTTTGTTGCCATTAAGGTAACATTTACAGGTTCCAAGGTTCCAAGGATTAGGATGTGGAGACCTTTGGGGGGTGGGTGGGGCGTTATTCAACCAACACAAGCTGCATATGCAATCAGTATGAGCCATTCATTCATTTTATACTTCTTGAGCATATAATACATGCCAATTAATGAATTAACATTGAAGATATATGTAATAGTAAGGAAAAATTTACACACACAGTCCTTGCCTGCTTAGAGCTTCACAACAGATAGTAACCAAACAAAATTTGCCTGAAATAAGTGTTACAAAGGAGAAAAATTGAATAATAAAGTGATATGTAACTTTTTGTAAATATCACACAATCATTATAAATGCTTTACACAATATAGAAAAGTGCAAATGAGGAAGTTTCAAAAAATCACTACAGAAATCTAAGATACGTAATTGCCATTTTTTATATTTCTTTCATCACATATTTCGGTCTACTCATTTGGAACATACAAGTATTTTGATATTTTTGAAGTAATTATTCTTGTCATTTTAATATACAAACTTACCCATATATTTACCTCTTTCTTTCTGATTATTCCTTCTTGCACATTAGAGTCTTCCTTCTGCCTGAAGAAGAATATCCTAAAGGAATGCTTTTAGTCAAAAACTATTGGTGACAAACTCACCTGAAAATATATTTTGCTTACCTATTGTTTTTTTAGGATTTTTTCTGCATACAGAATTCTTACTTGAGATTACTTCTTTGAGCTTTATTTTGCTGAGAAGTTACATAATCAGGCTTCTCTCTCTAGTGACTTTAGAGATCTTATCTTTGCCTTTGGTGTGCTTTATTTTCACTGTGATGTACATAGGAATGGATTTTTTTTTTAACTTTAACTTGGGATTTGTTAGACTTTTAAAAATCTTTGAATTGATGCTTTTCATCACTTCTGGAAAATAATCACTACTCTATCTACAAATATCTGTCTCATTCTCTCTCTTCCCTCCTGTTAAACTCCTGTATCTTTATCGTTCACACCATCTCATATTTCTTGACCTTTCATATTTCCCATTTCTATTTACTCTGTACACTGGAACCTAGATGATTTCTTTAGGGGTGTCTTTCAGTTTACTAATTCTTCCTTTATCCCAATCATTATATTTCTCATCACTCAAACATCTTTTTGTCACTTTCTCAAAACTGTTTGGTCATTCTTAATAGTCCTTTGTTCTTCATATACTTGGTCTCATTTCTGTAAATACTTCAAACATACTACTTTCATATTCCAAGCTTGATCATTCTAGTATATGACACCTTGTGGGTCTGCTGTCTTGTTTTTTGTTTATTTTTTTCTTTGTGCATGGCGCCTTGTTGCCTGTATGTATTTTATTTTGACCATGAGCCCATATTGTTTGAAACTTAACCAAAGGGAATTCTTTGAGAACTGCCTGCGCTGTACCTGGATTCGCCCAGAGAGATGTGCGTTTGCCTGTCGAATGCCAGCCAAGCCCTACTTTAAACTGAATTCTCGGTTAAGGTGTTAGTTAGACCACTCAGGCAGTTCAATGTCAGATTTCAGACTTTTGGGACCAATGTGAAATTAGGAAACTGAAAGGGAGTGTTACTAATGTGCAACAGTGACATACCGGTAGCTCTCCAAAGTGTTTGTCCCATGGATTCCATTCTTTCCATGTTACTGCTGTGCCCTGCCTCTGGCCCCAGTCCTTACTAAGGTAAACCTAGACTACTGTGACAGCCTTCCCATTCTCTCTGCTCTGACCTCAGCACCCTGCGGGTCATATGGAGGGTAAGCATCCCAACACAATACCTTCTTCATGCCATTTTGCTCAGAGCCCTTCTGTGGCTTTCCCTCTCCTCTGTCAGCAATCTCAATCTGGCTGCCTGGTGTAATAAGGAGTTTTTCAAAATTAAGAATGCCTATTGCCTTGATGCCAATTAAGCCAGGGTTCCTGAAAGGAGGGCCCTTGAGTCCATTTTTGTTAAAGCATCCCAGTTCAATCTAAGGTGCAGCCAGGATTCATAACTACCAACCTGCAAGAAAAAAAAAATTAAACAGAATTGCCTTAATCTGTCCATTTTAAAGACAGAGTAGGATAGTGGTACTCACCGCTGGCTGCACAGTACAGAATACCTACATGCAAGCTCCCCCTGAGGGGTTCTGATGCAGTTGCTGAGAGGTGGAGCCCGGGCGTGGGTGTTTGCCATCACTCCCTAAGGCGTACAGCCTGCAGGGCAGAGAATCACTGTGCTAGCATAGCGGTTCTCCTAGAGGCTCACTGGGGCCAGGCTGGCAGCTCTAATGGGTGAAAAGGGCCACCTGGGAGCTGTGGGAAACTTCGAGCACCCCACCCCACCCCACCCCCCTCACCCCCGGGGCAGGCAGCCTGTGCAGCCCTACTGACTACAGAACAGGCCATCGCTTTGCAAAGTCTTCTCTCCTCACTTTCCAGCACTTGAAAATAAACAAACATACCTATCTGTGTATTTAATGTGTGGGTCCCGCAACTGGAGAGTGTTTACTTTCCCCCCAACTCCGTGCTCTTGCTCGTGTTCCTGGCCCACCATGTGGCTCCCCCACCCCCACCCCCGTCGGCCTGACTCCTCACCTGCTCCCGGGCAGCGCCCGCCTTCTCTGCCGGCGCAGAGGGGAATGATCGTTCCAGGAGGCGGGAGTTTGAGAGGGACACTTATCTGTCACATATCTGACTGTCTTAGGCAAACCGCTCTTCTGTCTATTTCTCATATACTTCTTTGGAATTTAAATAAAATGGAGTGTTACATGGTTATACTTTTTTTTTTAACTCTATAACTATCACCAAATAGGCAGTTCTATAAGTGGATATTTATTACATTAAGAATCATAGAATATTACAAGTTATTTGTGAAATATAGTAGATACCTGTTAGAAACTGGTGACTCTTAACATGTGCGTTGTTTAAATAGATAAAGATTATGACGCACTAAGGCCAAATAAGAGGTAACTGTAGTAGATGAAGGGAGTAAAAAGAATGAAAGATGAAAACTGTATACCTCATAATCTGACTTGGGCTAGGGAAAGATGACTCAATAGGAATGTCTTAAGTATAATTACAGTGACAACAAGCCACGTTCTTTTCTAACCTAAACTGTTTGTGTGCAGGATATTTATTTCAGAATGTATTAGAATAATGTTGCCCCTTTTTACCTGTAGTTTAGCATAGGAGCCTTGTTGGTTTTTTTAAAATATATTTTATTGATATTTTACAGAGAGGAAGGGAGAGAGATAGAGAGCTAGAAACGTCGATGAGAGAGAAACATTGAACAGCCGCCTCTTCCACACCCCCTACTGGGGATGTGCCCACAACCAATGTACATGCCCTTGACCAGAATCGAACCTGGAACCTTTCAGTCCGCAGACCGACGCTCTGCCACTGAGCCAAACCGGTTCTGGTAGCCTTGTTTGTTTTTTTAATTTATTAAGGTATTATATGTGTACATAGCTTACCATTGCCTCCACACACACACCTCCCATTCATGCCCTCCCTCCCCAGAGTTCTCTGTTCGCTGGTTGTACTTATATTCAGGCATACCAGTCCTTCGGTTGTTCTCTTATCTCCCCCCAGGTCTCCTTCCCCTCCCCGCTGTCATGTGGCAGTCTGCTTGTTTTATGGTGACAATCTCAGGACCACACGAATAGAATCCGCTCCTCCTCTGGTTCACACCGCCCCTCCCCCCGGATCCCACTGCTTCCCTGGGGCACATGGCTCTCCCGGGCCACATGTCTCCCTTGGGGCACACGGCTCTCCTGGGGCACACAGCCCCTTGGGGCACATGGCAGCATAGGAGCCTTGTTAAATGAACGTGACCTACAGAACCACGTACAAGGAATCCCAGATATAACCATTTACTCGTTCCCTCATTCACACAGTGACCACTTATTTATCTACCTGGGCCAAGGCAGTGGGCCACCCCAGGGCCTACAAATGCCAGATGGCAGGTCATGTCCCAGCACAAACTGCGGCCAGCCTGCCTGGCCTGAACACCGCGTCTGGCCCTTCCCACTGGGCCAGCCAGCCACGTGGGCAAGTTCTTAACTTTGTCAGCTTCAGTTTCCTCGTCTGTAAATGAAGTGGGAGATGGGTAGGTACCCACCTCACGGAGTTGTGAGGATGAAGTGACTTAATCCATCCCCTGTATCTTAGAACAGTCCCTGGTCCATGTAAGCACTGTGTAAGTTTTTGACAGTATTATTTTTTTAATATATTTTGTTGATTTTTTTTTTACAGAGAAAAAGGGAGAGGGATAGAGAGTTAGAAATATTGATAAGAGAGAAACATCAATCAGCTGCCTTCTGCACACCCCTACTGGGGATGTGCCCTAACCCAAGGTACATGCCCTTGACCAGAATTGAACCTGGGACTCTTCAGTCCGCAGGCTGATGCTCTATCCACTGAGCCAAACTGGTTATTGACATTATTATTAATCTTTGTTTCTCCATAACTCACCTCATTTACCTCGGGATTCCTTCGGGGAGTTCGTGATCATTCAGTAGATTTTAAGTTTTCCCTATTTCCCCTTTGAGTAGCATTTCCGTTCTGAGGGTGCAATGGAGCACCAGGGGAGACGGCTTGGTCTCAGTTGGCACATGGCCACGTGGGCATCCTCCGAAAAGAATATCGTCCTGCCTGGTTCTTGGTGATCACAGAGCTCTCTGTGGCAGGGTGCTGAGTGTTGCCATCTGTCGGTACCGCTGTGTTCAGGCCAGTGCGGGCCCCTCGGCATGATGGGAGCCACCGCATGCTGGCTGCCAGGTAGCCTCATGGCACTCAGGGCCTTTGCAAAGTTTGCTCGCTCTCCCATGCTGTTTGGAATCTCAGAAAACTCAGCAAACTTGCTTTGAGCCCTCCCTGACCCCCTGAGCCCATGCTGCCCACAGGAGCCCTACAGGGCTGCAGCCACCCTGGGTGCTGGGAGAAAAGCCAAAGAGCAGGTCATCCGCCCATCTAACTCCTCTCCTGCCTGTTTCTTCCAGGTTTCAGCCTTGGACATCCTTGAATGAGTATCTCTAGCATCTCTCACTTGCCTCCCTCAGCACACAGATTCTTTTATTTTTTATTTTTTTTATTTTTGGCAGTGGGATGGAGGAGAAGAGGGTTGGCAGGTAGAGAGAGTGTTGCATAAACACACACACACACACACAACTTAGTATTATTCTCCAAAACTGCTATTGAGACCCCATGTAGGAATTGTATTGTAAAATCAAGAAGGAACTATTTGTTCGCCTTCTTTTTTTTTTGCATTTCATACCTTAAGGGCAAGAGAGTACAGACTATCCTCGCCCCCAGAGCTGGGGGAGGAGTGGATTTGCCAAGCAAGAAGCACCAAGGGAGGAAGTCCATTAAGCACATTGATTAATACTTCAGATATTATCCTTCTACACATGTATCGATAGGGCTTCTTTGGAGACCCTGCCTCCGAGAGCGCTCAGATAATTGCAGTTCAACATAATAAGTGAAAACCCAAAAGAGGAAGCAACTAATTCTGCCTGGAAACGGCAGGCAACGCTTCGCTGAGGAAGTGAGGCTAATTGAAAGAGGGCCCGTTAGATGCATTACTCCTCAGTTCCCGAGCCGCCGCCGCTGCCAGAGAGATCACCGGCCTAAGCTCAGGGCGCCCCGGGAGCTGGGCCGGAGCTGGCGGGATTGGGGCTGCTCTTCCCGTTCCCTCTGTCACTCTGACATTGAGGCGCACGGTCTGGCGGAGATAAGTTGGGGGGGGGGGCCTTGTGTCCCCAGCCCTAAATGAGGTCCTAGACATCTCTGGTTTTGGAAGCCACTTAAAAGTTTAGCCTCGCTGGCCCTGGCCGGTTTGATCAGTGGTTAGAGTGTCTGCCTGGGGACCAAAGAGTCGCTGGTTTGATTCCTGGTTAAGGGCATGTACCTGGGTTGGGTTTGATCCCCGGTTGCAACATGAACGAAAGACAGCAGGTCAATGTTTCTCTCTCTCTCTCTCTCTCTCTCTCTCTCTCTCTCTCTCTCTCTCCTCCCCCCACTCGCTACCCCCACGCTTCCTTTCTCTAAGCACGTCCTTAGGTGAGGATTAAAAACAAAACAAAAAAGCTTAACCCGCCGAAACCGGTTTGGCTCTGGTAGAGTGTCGGTCTGCAGACTGAAGGGTCCCGGGTTCGATTCCTGTCAAGGGCATGTACATTGGTTGCGGGCACATCCCTGGTGGAGAATGTGCAGGATGCAGCTGGTCGATGATTCTCTCTCATCGATGTTTCTAGCTCTCTATCTCTCTGCCTTCCTCTCTGTAAAAATAGCAATAAAATATTTTTTTTTTAAAAAAAGCTTAACCTGTTGCAGATGAAATTCTTGCTTTAAGAGCCAGACACCTATAAATGTCTGCCTGGCACGCTTCCTCAAGGTAATTGCTACTCAAGTAAAGACCTTGTATGGCCTCTCCTCCTGCATTTTGTATTGAGAACCCAGTTTACAGATGGAAACACTCAATGAGAGGCATTCATTACCTAGCTCTCTCCCCCATAACTGCAACAAAGGTATTAAACCACTCATTTCTTTCTTAACCTAAATGATTGAAATTGTACCTCATTTTAATACTTTTAAATCTAAAATGTACTAATATATAAGTTTAAATAACTGTTGAAAAGTATTGGAAATATAAGAATATAAAACAAAATTGGATTAAGTATTCAAGAAATTATACCAACAAGTGAAATAGTAATTCTTTGCTTCTGCTCATCAGATACACACTGTTATCTAGGATACGTATGGATTTGTCCTTATGAAAATCCTATGTAATAAAAGGCTAATATGCAAATAGATCTAACAGTTTAACAAGCGAACCGGTTGCTATATGTGCGCTGACCACCAGCAGGAGTGGAACATGGCAGGAGTCAGCCGAAATGGGATGGTGGAGCAGGTGAGTGGGGTGCCAGACAAAGTCAGGGCGCCAGTTGCTGTCATTGGGGCAAGCCCCTGCTGATTGCTGAAAATTCTTTGCTCCCACATGCTGCAGTCCTGCCCAGTGCTTGCACCTGCTGCTGGCGCCAGAGCCACTGCTCACACCCACTGCCAGGGTGCCAGAAGTGGGAGCCAGCAGAGCTTGCTGGCCTCAGTTTCCCCTCAGGGCTTCTCCACCTCCCCCTGCTCCTAAGGGGAGATCGGGGCCAGCAGCTGTCTCTTGCACCTGCTGCCGGCAATGGCCCTGCTCACACTCACTGCCATTGCCTGAGCTGCTACTCACACCCACTGCCAGTGCCGGTCCTGATTGCTCAGCGCCATCAGCGGGTGCGAGCAGTGGCTGCTGGACTGATCGCCCCTGAGGGCTTCTCCATCTCCCCTGCTCCTGAGGGGCGATCAGGGCAGCAGTTGCTGTTCACACCCCCGGATGGCACCATCCCCATTTGCACCCAGGGCCTTCAACCGATGAGAGCAGGGTTGACACCATCAGCATGTGGGAGTGGCTGCGGCAGGAGCGGAGCTTCTGGCAGGCAGAGTACAGGGGGCCATTGCAGGAGGGGCCAGGCAGGGATGTAGAGGATGGACCAAGATCTTCCCCTGTGCCTACAGCAGCCTCAAGGCCCACAGTTCCTTTCAAGGTGCATGAATTCATGCGCTGGACCCCTAGTAGTGTCATAAATTAATATACATGTAATACTGAATCTTTGGTTAAGTTCTCATTTAGAAAGTAATACAAAGATTCCATTTTTTTTAAAAAATACAAATATTGATTGCCATGAAATTTGAGCCTGAAACAAAGTTGTTTTTTAATGTTTACTTTTTTTTAAGTTTACCTTTATTTTGGGATGTTTATGGGAATCTCAACTTCCAGTGTCATTCTGATTCATGAAAATTAATGAATTATGTAGTCAGAAATAAAGTTACTTCATGTGCACCAGCCAATGTAGTCCTATAATCCTCTCATAAAAAATGTTTATCAAACAGACAACTTCTTACAAAAATGCCTTCTCTGTCTCATCTCTTACTTGGCAGTCTATTCTCTGCTTCCCCAGACTGATCAGGCACAGTGGCACTGAGCATCTCCCACACCCGAGCCTTGTGGATATTTGCAAGAAGGGATTTTTGGCCTTGCTCTCAGGCACGCCCTCCACCTTGGAGAAGTGCCCCCCTGTCTGTCTGCTCTCTCTGAGAATCCTCATTCCACTCCCACCTGTGCAACTGCATGAACTTCATCATTGGGGCAGCTTTCCACCTCTCGTGTGGCTCATGGTTTCTGATGTCTATGTCATGGAAGACTACATTCGTCCTCTATTTCCAGTCCTCCTGTTGGAGGAACTCCCCAACTTCAGTTGTAATTATCATAAGAAGGGGATTTGGAATGATGTCATATTAGTCCTGGGAAGAAAAGATGAGCGTCTGAACTACATCCAGAAAGGAAAGACATATTTGGGTGGTAGTGAGCAGTTGGTCCCGAGATTGGTTATTCATGTGAGGGTGACTAGTCTGATGGTGGCATTTGAGAGGATAAGGATACAGTGCTGGGAAGGATGATTCCGTTAAAGATGTGTCTGTATACTTAAACGTAGTTTACTTCAAACCTTATTTGTAATTATATGCCATGCAAAACAGCCGCCGTATATTGAGTGCTTGTTGTGTTATTTGCATATGTTATAGTTGCTACTTTAGATGCCTTTATTTATCATTGTTAAGGTAAACATGAGAGGCTACGCTATGGCATTTCTGCTTACCATAACTTATTGTAAAGTGTAGCAAACCTTATTTGTTTGTCCAGTGATGGTGGCTAGTAAACTCACTAGAATATTCTTAAATTCCCATTTCGATAAATGAGAAATAAAACAGTGATTCTAATAACAATTATAATAATAATAATAATAATAACAGCCATCCTCCATTACAAATTTTCTGTTTGCCAAGCACTACAAATTGTTTCATATTCATCATCTCACTTAATCCCCTCAATGGCTCTTTGAACTGAGTGTTATTAGCCAGATGGTTACAGATGAGGAAATTAAATCTCAGACTGGTTTGGTAGTTTGCTCTGGATTACAGTTACTAAATATCAGAACTAGGATTTTAACCCTCTTTTTACTAGGCTCTGTTGTCCCTGGAAGCTATTTTGCTTCATTTATTCTGATAAAACCCGCCTTGAGAACCACAGCCGTAAATGAATTGATTAACCATTAGTTTTCAATAAGCATCTTCTACCCTAGCGGATTTGGCTCAGTGGACAGAGGATCCTGGGTCAGGTTACAGCTTGATCCCTGGCTCTGTTCTGGACACATTATGGAAGCAACCAATCAATGTGTCTCTCTCACATTAATCTCTCTCTCTCTCTCTCTCTCTCTCTCTCTCTCTCTCTCTCTCTCTCCTTTCCACTTTCTCTAAAAATCAATTGAAAAATATCCTTGGGTGAGGATTAGTTTAAAAAAATAGGCATTTTCTTTTTTGGGGTGGGGGGTGGTTACATACATTTCTGAATTAATGAATAAAAATAGTCTCTCACCAATTACACTATATACTATCGTTGACTCTCTCTGGCTACTCATTATTTGCCAGAAATGAATTGTTCTGATACCTAACCAACTGGCAGTAAAGCGTATTTAATTAAGACTTTGGTTCCAGAGGCTTCTCATTCTGGAGAACCTTTTCTTAAAATAAATGTATAGCATGTGATGTTATTACAATCTTCAGAATCTTTTATTCTTTTCCCTATGAATAATTAGTCTATCTTTGGTAGCTAATGTGAGTAGGTCTTAATAACTTTAAGTAATAAACAAGAAAAGGCTGGAGTTACAAGAGTTGGGACTGAATTTTTTTTATGTAGTATTGTGAAAAGGATTAAGTAGGATGATACAGATTTATTCCATTTGCAAGAATGTAGACGAGAAGAAACATATAATTAATACTGTTTATAAAGTGAAAAAAAAAGGCAACATATGTGGCAACAAGAACACATCATTTTGAGCAGGTCTTTCTAGAACAGACATCCCATATTGCGTTCCTCCTTTCCCAGCCATCACCATGGCAATCTGGTGTGCTCAGCAGCTGCTGCTGACTAAGGAGACCGTCTCTTCTGGGAGATCTCTCCCAGCCAACAAACATGGCAGTCTCAGTCGGGTCTAGAAACAAGACAGACATTGCAAAATGGACAGAATCGCAGCATCTTTTCCCCCCCAGTGGAGATATTTCTTCTGAATCACTCTGTCCATTTCTATTTTTAACATTTTTTAAATCAGAAGGAAGTTTATAGATGGATTTTTTTTCTTCTTCTTGGAATTATGATTCTTTCCCATATGATTGAAGTCCTTGTCATTTCTAGATGTGTGACAAAATGCCCACAACTGAATATGAAAACCTGTTATTAAGAATTGAAATCCATTTCAATGAAAGGCATCTAATAATGCAGATCATGTTTAATTCTCTATTAAAAAAGGAAAGGAAAAAAATAACATGATCCTTCATGTCATTTCATAGATGTGTTCTACCACAGTTTTAAATATATAACTGTCACTGGCCATAAGGGGACCATCATGCACTCATTCCAAAGTCATGTTTTGAGTGTCCATCAACTTCTGGAGTCAAAGGCTTTCTCTGGTATTTGTGATCTTTCAGACTAATTGTAAGGGGGGCAGCACAAGTAAATAAGAAGTAATGTAGAACATGCTCATGACGCCATCAGTAGCTTCGGGATGTTAGTGCAGTAGCGGCTCAGAGTGAGATGGGATACTCAAGGATGATCGCCAGGGCAATACATTCAGAGTCGGTGAAGGAGACAGTGAACAGACAGGGGCATCGTGGAGAGGAGGATGTGGTCCAGGCCCCAAGACTGTGGGCACTAGCACTGTGGACTGGAAACAGCAGGGAGAAAGGGAGAGGCTGAGAATGAATGAATCAACACTCTTTTGGAGGACTGGTAGGGGTGAATGATTGATGGAAGTATTTGAATGTTGCCTAGGGAGGCTTAATTTCTATTTAATGGTGTCAGGTTAATGGCATTTCAAAGAAGAGATATGTAAGGAATATCATGTTGAAGAGGATAATGCTAACAGTGTTTTGGAAACTGAAGTGGCAGAGGGGGAGTGAAGCCCAATGGTACTGTCAATGTTTGAACTGATAACATCCTACATAATAAAAGCGTAATATGTAAATCAACCAAACAGCAGAATGAGCGGTCGCTATGACATGCACTGACCACCTGGGGGCAGACACTCAATGGAGCACTGCCTTCTGGTGATCAGCGCCTCCACTGCAGGCGGGAAGTAAGGAACTACGGCTCCCATACTGAGAGAGCCCCAGACTGTGAGAGGGAAGTCTGACTGCCAGCTTAGGACCGATCCTGGACTGCAAGACGGAGCAGGCCGAGGCTGAGGGAGCCCGCCCCCAGTGCACAAAACTCATGCCCTGGGCTTCTAGTTGTACTATAAAAATGGACTTTATCAAGCAAATCTTAAATTACTTCTATTGGATGAAATAGCAAGGTTGGTAATAAGTTGATTGGCAGGGCACATTTGGAAGGAGCCTCCATGTTCAGAAATATATCTGTTGGGCTTGAGATCCTGGAATACTGAGAGAATAAGGACATGTGGACAATAGGGAGGAAATAGGCCAGTAGTGTCATATTTGATGAGGGCATCAGTTTGGTTTTAAGTAGTATAGATGCGTTGTCATTGGAAGAACCAAATTAACATTCTATATATTCATCTAGTTATAAAGATAATAATCGACAGTAAGTGGGAATAAAAAGATTGGATTCATGGGGAATGATGTAGTTTTAGAGTCAACTCGATTTAATAACTTTTTAAGCTACATGTCAGACCTTTTTCTAGACATGGGGAACACAGGGCAAGCAAATGCATGAGCTTTGTTTGCCCTTGTGGTGCAAATCATAGCAGAAGTGAGCACGAAAATGTTTGAAAGCAGGATAGTTCCAAAAGGAATGTTCATATTGTAGAAAGAGAGGAAAGGGCCTTAAATAGAGATTTGAAGTGACTGCATTTGCAGGATAAGAGAAAAAACAAACAAACAAGAATTCTACAAAAGAGAACATTCAAATAGATCCAGAGACATTGAAGCATGCAACAGACTGACAAATTTAAGGGAGAGGGGGGAAAGGTGGGAAGAGATTAGCCAAAGAACTTATTTGTATATATGCACAACTCATGGTCAGACAATAATTCCATGAAGGCCTGGGAGGGAGTGGGAGCAGGTTGGAGGGGGTCAATGGAGGGGGAAAAGGGGACATCTATAATACTTCCAACAATAAAGATAAATGGAAAAAATAATTCTACAAAAGTGAAATTTTAATCTTATAAAGAGAACTAGATGTCAATTTTAATATTGTTTGAAAAAAATAGGCACAAATGTCCATTAGTAGGAGAATTTACTTTAAAATTGTGAAATATTATATAACCATTTAAATGAAATACCTGTATGCACTTATATACATAAATGCCTAAAAATGAAACTCCCATTTGACTCAGTGATTTCCCTTCTAGGAATATGTCCCAAGAAACTGGAAACACCAGTCAGAAATGATATATGCATCCTTATGTTCATAGCAGCACAATTTACCATAGCTAAGATTTGGAAACAGTCTAAGTGCCCATCAGCAGATGAGTAGATTAGAAAACTGTGGTACATCTATACAATGGAATGCTACTCTGCTATAAAAAGGACTTCTTACCATTTGCAACAGCATGGATGGAACTGGAGAGCTTTATGCTAAGGGAAATAAGCCAGTCAGAGAAAGATAAATGTCACATTATCTCAACTCACTTATGGAATATAATGAACAACATAAACTGATGAACAAAAACAGATCCAGAGACAGGAAAACATCAATCAGACCATCAAAACTCAGATGAAAGGTAGGGGAGGGTGAGAATAAGGGGGGGAAATCAACCCAAGGATTGTATGCATGCATATAAGCCTAACCAATGGACACAGGCACCAGGGAGGTGAGAGCATGAGGGCATTGGGGGATAAGGACACATACGTAATACCTTTATCAATAAAGAAAAATAAATGTCTATTAAATGTTTAGTGAAAATGGAAAGTGTGGAATGACTGATACTGATCTCCTGTTTATAAAGTAAGGCAGGTATATATAAAAATGCACTCACACAAATATATGTTTGCATATCCATAAAATAGGTCAGAAAGTCTATTCACCAGACAGTTGTTAGTAGTGTCATCTGAAGAGTATTTTATTATAATGGGTGTGTTTTTTGCATTTGAAATTTCTTTTTTTTATATTTAATTGATTTTTTTACAGAGAGTAAGGGAGAGGGATAGAGACTTAGAAACATCAATGGGAGAGAAACGTTGATCATTTTGAGGCTCTGATGATGCAGATGTTGGTTCTCCTGTTCTTGTCCCACAGGTCCCTGAGGTTCAGTTCTTTTTTATTGTTTGCTATGTTTCTCTCTGTTGTTCACGTTGGATAAATTTGGTTGATCTCATGGTCACTGATTCTATTTTCTGAAATATCCTCCCTACTATTGACCCCTTCCAGTTAGGTTTTTTGTTGTTATATTTTTCACTGCTATTATTTTCACCTGATACTTGCTGAAATTGAGCACTTTAAAACCTGAATATAAGCTTCCAGGCAGTCAGGGTAAAACAGGAAATAAGAATTACATGTCTTCCTCTCTGAAGAAGCAACCATCCTCAGGGACAGCAGAGAATTTCCTAGTTTTCTAACTATAAGAAGTGGACTACAGAGGGTAGCTCTCAGGATAACAAGCAAGCAGTTTTGAATATATTTCTCTATATCCCTTGGAGGGGAATAACATAATCTGAAAGAAAATCTAAATCATTAGTTGGTTGCAAATTACAGCCCCAATCACCACAGTCAACAGGGAGATTATTACAGAGGGAAATGGAAAGACAGTAATGCACTGGGGGGAGGAAAGAGTTTTCAAAGAACCTCCCAGATCTGAGAGGAAGTAATTACATTATGATGGTTTAAAATATGTGGAATGGTGGCTGCTGCTGAAGCAACATCTCAAGGGTGGGGAAGACCCAATTCATCTTGATTAAGACACTTTATGGCCTGCCCGTTCTCTCAGGCATGGATGTCTGCAGCTTCCTGGCCAGACTTGCAGAGGAAGAGAGCTCACTGGCAAGTCAGACAGCTGAATGAAATTACTGTGGACAGTGTCCAGGGAGAGTAGAAATCATTGTTGAAGAGAATCAACCTGGGGGGTCTGAGTTTTAGCAATGGGGGAATTTAAAAAGAAATCATATTATGAGAACTAATGGGGAAAAACAACTTGTTGAGTATGATTTTTCTGGGTGGCCTTCTGATGGAATAAGTGGGAAGATTTAACTGGGGAGAAGGTCATTAGGTTACTTTACAGTTTGAAATCACTGCTTGGAAACCAAGCAAGGATCCTTCTAAGAAAGTTGAGTGTAGACAATGATGTCCAAAGTTGGAGGAACCATAAAATACATGAGAATGAATGGTGCAGGGGTGGGGATTGGTGTTGTTGAGAGTACTCTCATCCAAGAGAATGGGCAAATGGGAGGATGGGGACACAGTAGAGAACACATAGGAAATAAGAAAAGAGGGACATACTAGCTACTGTTCTAGGATGAAATTAGCTGTTAAAAGTTACCTAGAAATAGTACATTATTGGAACTATTGTCGTCAATAAATATGGTCAGGTAAAATGATTAACTTTAAAATGCCAAATCTATAAATGAAGTAATTGTGGAGTAGGAACAGGCTTTAGTATAAGGTGACCAGACGTCCCACTTTTGGCAGGACAGTACCGATTTTTAACAATTTGTCCCGAGTCTCGCGGAACTTTTTTAAAATTCCGCGGGACGTGGGACAGATTGTCACCTTACTTTATAGTAAGGAAACTGAATATGAGAACGCAGATCTCTCAAGGAGAACCAAGGTAAAAAATGTGGAGAGCTAATAGACTTAGAATTGTGAGAGGCAATACTCCCTCTGCTATTAAAAGGAAAGATGAGAATGTGAATATGTAGATGGCATGAAGCCCCGATCTGCATAAGTTAGAATTTTATTTTTCTATAACTTAATTTCTCTGCAGTGGATCATTTCAGTATGGTGCTAGAAAGCTCAGGCAGGTCAAGTTTCTCTGTCTTCCATTTTCCTGGTCCCCATTCCTCATCGGCTGCTGCTGAGGGATCCCTGGCTTCTGTCTGCCAGCTGCTCTGGAATTCTTCCATGAAATTCACAGAAATTATGGTTCCACTTTTATGCCCACCACATCTTGGGAATCTCTTACAGATTTCCTCAGTTCTGTGTGCCTAGGTACATACAATCCGACGTTTCCTCTCTGGAGTCCTGGTTCTTCGCAGGCTTCTAATCCAGGAAGCATAGTGCATGGCCTCTGGGATTCTCAGAGTCTGTTCTCACCTCTCCTCCGTTAGCCCTTCATATTTCTTATCTAGAGGTGGAATAGTGACATGGGTAGAGGGGGTATGCTATAGTGTCCTGGCATTTTTCTTAAATACTTGTACCTGTCTGAAATTCTCACCATTTCTACAAATGCTTTTGCTTCTGTCATCAAATAAGAACACTGCCCCTCTTTTGGAGGGGCTTTTTTGCCCATGCCTTCTCTAAAGCAATGAACATGAAACATCTTAGCAACTTGATGAGTTGGAGTGAGATGAGAGGGTCGAACAAATTGGTTAATTTTCTTAAATATTAAAATACCACAAATATCAAAGATAAAAAGGATGAGAGAAAGCCAGAGTGTATAGTCTTAGTCTTGGTCAACTGTAAGTAAATGATTGTGGGAAGTTCAAGAAAGAGAGGCACTGATGGGGGTGGGAAGGGAAGTTGAGAAGTTGGTGGTTAATAAGACTATTGGCTAAAGTCCACTTGAAGGCCCATTTAGAAGCAGACGCAACTCACATGGAGGAAAACCAAAACTATTGCTCTGTCAGGCATGTAGAGGAGACTGACAAGTTTATGGCCCTAGAAAGCATAGTGGAGAAATAAATGATCACAACAGCTAGCCCAAGGGAGTAAATGGAAGTCTTATGTTTTTGCGTAAGGAACACATCCCTTGTGATTTTGGAAGTAAAGCAGAACTTCATAATGCGGAAGTAAGATGCAAGTTAGCAGAGTATTATAAAGATAAAGAGGTTAAAAACCATGGCGTATCGGGGGGAGATGATAATACCATGTTACTTTTTCATGTTCTTATTGTCATCTCTTCTCTAATGGGTTTTAACCTCCCATAATGAGAACCTAAGGAGTGTTCATATTTGATGGCCTGGAAATTAAACCATGGCCTGTAGGTACCAACTCTTTTTATTATTACCGTATATGTTGAAAGAAAAAAGTCAAAAGCTGTATAGAAGGAAGAATATGACTTTAGAGTGATAAGCCATAATTTAAAATGCAAACTTGAATTCTTCTGTGTGATCTTGGATAAATAAATAACTTATTTGTATCCCTTGGTTGAGAGGCTTACGTAATATTAGGATCAGGTCTCTTAGTAGGAGACCTATAAATATAACTAATTTTTCTGACATCTTTACTTGTTCAACAGATATTTTAAAGCAGTTCATTTTATGCCCTAGATAACGTATTAGTCAGTATGGCCATATTGTCTTGCTATAATGAAGACCCCCCCCCACTCCAAAAAAAAAATCTCAGTTGCTTAAACACAACAGGAGTTTACTTATCTCACTAACTCAGAGCCTGATGCATGTTTAGGTCATTTTAGGGGGCAACTGTCCTCTATGTAGCCATCCGGTCTGGCTCACTCTCTGAAACTAACCATCTTAGGCTAAAACAAGACTTCTGTAAGGATCCCTGCAGCAGAGAAAGCTATGCAGCACTGCTCTAAGATGTTTCCACCTAGAAGGGACACACATCAATGGGCTTGCAACCCATTGGTCAGAACTGGTCCTGTGGCCCCCTCTCCTTCAAGGGGATGAATATGTAATCTTCTGTGTGCTGGAAACGAGAAAAGAGCCAGGTATTGATGAACACAAGTAGTGTCAGCCACGGCTTGGCAAGCCACCGGGTGCCTAGTAATGAACAAAACAGACGTCATTTATCTTTCCCTCATGGAGCTCCCAATGCAGTGACATGCTGCCAGGAAGGCTACAGCACCTGCGTGGAGCCAGGTTTCTGCCCAGGCAAGGCAAGGAACTCCATCAAAGAGATTGCATTCATTACGTGTAAAATCGGGCGGGAAAACTGGAACGGGGAACCGTTGAGTGTAAGTGACGAGTATGGAGAACTTAGCAATCCTCAATAAATATTTACTCAATGAATGTTAAGTGAGGACTAGGAAGAAATTTAGCTCTAAAAAACTAAATGGGAAAGCAGCAGAGAGAGAACAGATATAGGAGGGGAAAAAACACATGGAAACAGTTTATGCTTTTCAAATGTTCTGAATAATATTTGGGAATAAAGCTGTTCTTGCTGTATCTGCTGCTTCCAGTAAGCCTGAAATATTTCCATGCTGGTCTCCGCTGCCATAGTTGGGCTGAGGAAGAATGAGCCCCAGCCAGACTGTTCCATTCTTACTGCTCAGGAATGTAGGGATTGTTGGGAAGCTTGGACCCTGACTCACCTTCCAGAATATTTTATGATAAATCAGGTTTGCTCAATGGGCAGCTGTCATGTAGAGGGGTCACAGGAAATGAGGAATTATGCTACTGTACACACTGAAAATGTTAACAGAGCTAAGCACAAATCCTGTGAATGCCATTTTATGGCAGAATGTTAGAGGTGGTTCCTTAAAATATTAAAATGATTTATATTTTTTTAAAGTTTGTTAAAAATGATAGAAAGCATGTGAAAAAAATATGAAACATGTATAATGCAGTGCCTAGAGATAAACCCTTTTAATATTTTAGTACAGTTATTCTAAACTTTTTTCTAGGCACATACATTCATCATATAAAATAGAGCATATAACAAATACTATATCACTTCCCTTTTACTTAACAGCCTTATCATCTCATTGGGTTGTTTAGAGACAGCCACCATTATAAACAATGCTGTTATGAAAGTACTCTGGCTGAACTTCTGTGTACCTCCTTAATTATTTCATATGGTAGTTTTTCTAAACTGGAACTACTGGGGCAAAAATTATATAAATGTTAAGACTTAATTATGTGCATTACTGAATTGCCTTCTAAAATATTATTTCAGTTTACATTCCCACCAGCAATGGATGAGAGCAGGAGAGTGTTTAGGGAGCTCATATATCTCCAAGGAATTGAATATCTTGTGATTGTGTGTTTAATCTTGACAGCCATTGACAGACAGGGTCACTCATCTCATGTTTAATGCTTTATGCTAAAATCATGGGAGTTTCACATTAGACTTCTTAGAAAGGACATTAGGACAGACACATATCCTGCTGGATGGGTTCAATTATGTCACGGGAGCTGGCATAAGATCCATGGATGGCCCATTGGGTATCTGGAATGAGTTCCTTTCTGGACAAAAAACAAAAAAAAACAACAAAAAAAACTGAGCTCTGCCACTGCTATGTCCATGCCTGGTTGTATGGATGTGGCTAAAAATCTGTGTGCATCTTTAATGATTGCCTAAATATTAGGCAATTTCCCATTTTCTAAAGAGAAAGTCCAGAAAAAACTTTCAGCTAAATTGACTATGGGACAGAAATAGTCTTGTGTCTACCTATGTTATCTACTAATTTAATACATAATACTTCAAAGCACAAAGCATGTAGCATATTTTTAGAAGTGTTGCTCTTTTCCCACCCTTATAGTTAGTTCATCGAGCCATTTTAGTCCAATACCACCTCCAATGGCTTCTTGACCTCAGAAAAGTGCCACCTTTTCAAGCATCGGGCATGCCTCCAGTCCCTGTCAGCTGGAATTCAGTCTGGGTGGTGTGAGGTGCAAGACTTGTGAATCTGTATGATGCCAGCACTGGAAATCTCCCAGACTATAAACATCCACTTACTATTCATGGTCTTTTTAACCACCATTATTAAAAAGTTTAATATTGACATTATCAGTATCACCTCTCCTCCCCTTTTGCCCACCTCCACCAATTGTTTTTTTACAACATCTAACTCTTTGAATTGTTAGGTTATGTCCCCACAAATAATCCCTAACCTAGTACTGCATCACATTCCTTTGCTTCCCTTTTTTTAAATTAATTTTTTATTGATTATGGTATCACATAATTGTCCTTATTGCCCCATTCCCATCCCAACCCCCTCCTTACATATTCCCCTACCCCCCTGTTGTCCATGGCCACTGGCTAGGCCCATGTGCATGCATGCAAGTCCTTTGGTTGATCTCTTTACCCCCTGTATCACCAGTGATCCACGGCTCATCCAGAAGGCTCTTCAGTGGACACTGTTTCAGGTTAATGCAGCTTCCCTAAATAGAACTGGGTTCAAAATAAAGTAATGGAGAGAGTGCCTGGCATTATGCGAAACTTTATAAGAACCTTAATATAGCATGCTTTTTTTTCCTCAGGAATAATTTTGGGTAAGGAAAAAAATCTCACCTTACATTCATTCTTATAGTTTAATCAAAAAAGGAGATACATACAAATCTCTTTTGTGTTCTTATGCAAAGTGGCTCTTGAATATGAAAGCTTTTATCCACCAATAAAAATTATCTTAAAAATACAGTAGGATTGTAATGCATTTATCTCTTATAAAAACACTGAAAATGTAGATTTATAAAGCCTGCCGCTTTGAAAGCACATTGGAATCTCTTAAGAACTACAGCTTCTCCCCAATTAAACCTCCTCCCGACCCCAAACCACATCTACATTTTCTTTAATGCAAAACAAACAAATAAAACACCAGCAGGAAATATTTAGAATAGATACTCTCTTGGGGATCCAAAGCCAAAATTTTTGGAACTCAAAATAAAACATTTAGAGAAACTGAGTGGCTAAATTTCCCTGTAGTGTTACTCCCTCTTTAAGATATATTATGTTGTGTCGTTTCCATTCTTTTCATCTAAGTATTTCCAAAAGAATCAAACTACAAGAACACACTACAGATTAAGAGGCAGCCATTTGATTGATATAGATGGACGTAGCAAGATTTGGTGTGTGTATATGAGAACAATCCCAAAACTTCCCTATGGTACATGCATGTAACCCGCATCATCTTAAAAAGACAAGAGCACGTTGCCACTGCATTCTTTATTATAGGCAGTAAGTCAAACTGAGCGACATAGAGCTTAAAATAACTTGTTACTGAATTCCAATCCTATAAGAATTTACAATTGCATGAGATTAGAAATGCCATTTTAAAATGTTATTCAGAAGATGCATTTGTTTTAATTCTTGATACTGAAAATATTGACTGAATTGTGAATTAACATATTTAGGTTTGCAGATGTCATTTTTCATGAGATTTCTTAAATGATGTAATTTTCATATTTTATATCTCAGTTTGATCAATTTACAGATTTATTTTTACATAATTAGTTGGTAAATGAGAAATTCAATTGCTGATACATAACTATTTCTCTGTGATATGGAAAATAAATTAAAATTCTGAATTATAAATAAAAAAGCAAATATTTTGGAGACATCTGGTCCACATCTGTGTGAAATAAGATAATTTAAAACAGTGTAATTAAATGCAAGAAATACTAGAATATTCACACCTTAGAATGTAAAAAATAACTCCACTTGAATATGATTTCTTGAATTTGTGAGTTTTTATTTTATTTTTAATGTCCTTTAGCCTCTCATTCTGTCATTACAAAGAAGACTGACAAGCTAAACAAACAAAAATAATCCATGTTTTTTAAAGCCTGTATGGAATGAAAGAATTATACATCGACTCACCTCCACTCCTAAAATAGTATCAGTGGATCTAGACTCAGGCCAACCCCTTTTGATGTATTTCTAATTCTCCATTCAGTTATTTGAAATAGAGATTGGTGAGAAAGTCTGTAGTCTCACTTCCTTAATCGTGTATTCTTTGTGGGCACCAACTGCTCAGTGACTGTGAGGGGAAGGTTTTCACACCCATGGAAATGGCAAGCATCCTTGGTACATCCTTATGATCAGCAGAGAGCCATCCTTTGAGGATTGGTCTTTTCTCCTATTAAAACCTGGGTGAAGTGGAAAATTAACCATTTTAGGGGAAAGGAAACTACACCAGCCTTTCTATAATCTAACCCCCCAAAAATGTGAAAAACATAATAGACTTTTCCTTTAATAAAAGGCTGCAGACCCTTAAGATTCAATAGGACTGGGTGTTGATACATGGTAAATAATATTTATGCAAAAATTCAGTGTTGTTGCAACAATATAAGGTGATAGGGGGAAATCTCTGCTTGGACGCCAGAGGCTCTCTTAACAATGGACCATGAAAGGAACTGACACAGTGAGACGTGAAAATGCTTTTCCTAACACAGACCCTAAGGTATCCCAAGTTATGTTTTGTGTGTTTCTTTCCAGGGAACACGATAAAGACCCAGAGAGTTTTTTTAAGGTATTAATGCATCTTAAGGACTTAGGACTCGATTTCCACGTATCCGTCCTTGGAGAAACCTTCACAGACGTTCCAGGTATCTATTTTGAATTTTCTCGTGTGTGTTTTTATAGATGGCTACATCAGCGCTACAGCTTACCTATTAACTTCCATGTTCCCCTTTGTTAGAATAATCAAGATGAGCACTGTTAACCAAAAGATTATACAATGGCATTAAAGTGGGATTCAATTAAAAAAAATACTTAAGTAAGCATTCTTTGACTTCAGTCGAGAACATGAAGTCATCTCTTTTATCAGATATAGTTTATACAATGCGGCTAGATGTAAGTACAATATATTGCTTTAGGCATCTTCACACTTAAGGAAAGTGGAAATTTGTAATTGGATATACAACCTCTCACCTCTGGGATCATTGGCTTGAATCCTACTCACGTGGTGATGGCTGAAATGCATTACCATCTGTTAGGTGGCCTATGTAAAGCATGTTGGCACCAAACGTGTAATGTAGAGTAGGCCATATCCTATATTATTGTTGTCATTGATCTATACTTACTTATTGTACTTGAGAAAATTAACAAAAATCCTAAGCACTTTACGTGTTTGTGTTTTTTTAAGCTTTGGATGTTCAGCATTTTAAAACTCCAAATAGACAGATAACAAAAGTTCAGAAATGACCTTTACCATGGAGCATTATGACTCTTAAAGACCACTTACGGTCTATCCTCACTTAGTGGTACTTCTTGGTTCTGGTTCAATGCTAAGAACTACATCCAGCCTGTGCCTCCCTAGCCTTCTCTGATATGGCTCGTCTTATCCCCTCTGGGCCTGTGGAGACCAACCTTTCTTCTGTTCCTCTAAAGCCCCGGCTTCCTTAGATCTTTGGGCATTTGGCTGACTGTTTCTATTTTATCCTTTTGCTCCTAGCTCAGGGCATTTTCTTTTAATATGAAGCTTTACCACGGTCTCATGGCACCTATACTTCTGCTTCATGGTGCTTACCTCAGTTTCTAATCTTAGACTTATGTGTAAATGTTTATCTCATCCCCCCCCCACACACACACACACACAAACTAGAATGTAGGTGCTTCAAGGTCCAGGATTATGTCTATTTTGTTCTTTGCTATATCCCAAACCAAGTGCGGTATCTGGCACAGCTCTGGAACTCAATGAATATTTGTTGGGTAAATGGGTAAAAACAATGTAAACTCCCTGCCCTCAAGCAATTTATTTTTGTTGAATTGGAAAAACGTGTACATAGCACAAGAAACAGAGAGTTAAATACAAAATTACATAATTACTAGAGGCCCGATGCATGAAATTCATACATAAGTAGGTTTTCCTTCCCCTGGCTGCCAGCACTGGCTTCCCTCTGGCACCTGGGACCCGGGCTTCGAAGGTAATCTGGAAGGATGTCTGGTCTAACTAGCATATTATGCTTTTATTATTATAGACATGTTAGTACTGACATACGTGGTTTAGAGTGACATGTTAATTGAATAGCCAAAGGATTAGGATATTCCAAAAGTGGAAACAACCTGGGCAAAGTATATAGAAGCAAACACTTTAGATACTGTATTTAAATGAGAGAATCATTTTTAGTGATTAGTGCTGTGAACTCACTAATCTAAGTATACTAGGAGATTCAGTACACAGACCTGAATAAATAAGTATTATGCTAAGCGAAATAAGCCAGTCAGAGAAAAACAAGTATCACATCATCTCACTCATATGTGGAATCTAATGAACAAAATAAACCGATGGACAAAATAGATCCAGAAACATAGAAGCATAGAACAGACTGCAGAATCTCAGAGGGAAGGTGGGGGTGGGTGAGTGGGAAGAGATCAACCAAGAAACTTGTATGCATATATGCATAATCCCTGGACATAGACAATAGGGTGGTGAAGGCCTGGCGTGAGGGGTGCGGGCTAGAAGAGATCAGTGGGGTAGTGGGGCGAGAAATATATAATACATAATATATAACATATAATATATAACGTATATAATACTTTCAACCATAAAGATTTATATATGACTTAAGAAAAGAATAAGTGATGTGTACCTTACATCGGTAAGGTAGGGCCTATGTAGGGAGGACCTGAATAACCCAAGTAGATTGGGTAAAGGTAAAAAATAAGGAGCCTATATTTTGAATGGGGAAGAAGTATGTTGGAACTCGTGTTTTAGGAAAGTCTGTCTCACAGTGCCATACAGGCAGAATCGCAGTAAGACTCACCAGTAGCCATTCACGTGGGATTCTGTGAGGCAGTAGCTGATGGATCAGTGAGCCCACTGTATGAGAAAAATGCACAGGAAAACCCAGAAAACAATTTGGTGGGCGTGTGGCTGTACAGAGAGAAGGAAGCAACAATCAGCCCATTGGCAGCGCGGCTGCGATCAGTTTTATCTGTGTCCGTGTTGAGGGGTGTGTGCGTGGACGGAGGAAGGTGGCTGGAGGAGGTCCCTTTGCTGAAGGCTCCCAGGCCAGTTCTGGGGAGTGTTTGTAGGCCCCCACACAAACCAGGCTGGGGTTTTACTCAAAGGGCTGCATTCTTGGCATCACTGCCTCCCCCGGCACATTAGCGTTGAGTTATTTGGAGCAGTACGAAGGATTGGAAGTGAGGTGGGGAGCAGTGAAGGACCCAAGTGCTGAGTGCTTAGTAGTCACAGGCCGTCTCATTCCTCACCTCGGCTTCTCTCCCACACGTTTTTACTGAGCACTGTGGAAGGGGATCCCATGGTGAGCAGGGCAGAGTCTCCACCCGCAGAGATCTCTGAGGAGACACATATGGGGAGACACACATGGAACTAATAGGGCCCTAGGATGCTGTGAATGAGTGAAAGAAGGCAGGGGTGGCCCACAGACAGGGGCATCTTACAATCTATGTACTTACTTCTGTTCCTCCCAGTCTCATGGGGCTCCTTTGGACCTTAGCCTTTGGTCCAGCTCTGTCATTCCAAATATAAACGGGCTCTCTTTGTGGCTCCAGCACTTCACCTTGCCCCAGGGGAGGAGCCCGGTGTGGGGATGAATGAGCCTGAGAGCTTTCCAGGTTGTGCTCCTTGAAGGCCACCTTGCCCGGCTTTGCTCCAGATGTGTCCTGACAGGCCACGCGGTGTAACGTCAGCCGTTCCTGTCACCGTTCTGGCTTATTTAACAAGCCCTGTATCCCAGGCATTGTTCTAAGCCTTGTTCTAAGCATCGTTCTCCATTTTTTTTTTCCTCAGGTGGGGAACCTGAGGCTTAAAGGAATTAAGGATCACATAGCTAGATCATTAACCACTATTTTCTGATACCCTTCCATGTTCTTGTTTCCTGACCCCACATTTTCTGCAAGTGTCAACATTCTTTTTTCCCCAAGTCACCACCCTGCACCCCACAGAAAGAGTTGCCTGGCAGGCATGCACTTCTGTGCCTGGTGCCCCATCAGCTTGTCTAAAAGGCATAATCATAAAACCATCTCCACGCTGTTTAACATCAGCCAGAAGAATAACTTCCAATGTTGTCAACATGGGGAAGGAAGTGGTTTTCTTGTAAAAAGTTGCAATCATGATTATTATGCTATTAATCGCTAGTGTTTATTGAAAGTTGTTTCTTACTTGGCCCTTGCAGTTTAGTTTTGTGTAATGCTCATGACAGCCCCATTGGAGGAGGTATTATTGCCCCTCTGTTAGGTAGAGATATAGAGACTCTGAAAGTCGTCATTAATTGCATAAAACTTTCTTCTTTCACATACAAGCATATATGTATTGAAAAACCCAAGAATATACACTGAGTGGCCAGATTATTATGATCTCTGAATGCATAATAATCTGGCCACTCAGTGTGTGTGTGTGTGTGTGTGTGTGTGTGTAGATATAGATATAGATATAGATATAGATATAGATATAGATATAGATATAGATATAGAATTCGTGCATGGGTGGGGTCCGGCCAGCCAGGCCAGGGGGAGGAGACATGGGCGGTTGGCCGGCCTACCTGCTGGTTGAGGGGACAATTTGCATATTAGCCTTTTATTATATAGGATATACACTGAGTGGCCAGATTATATGCCTTCAGAGATCATAAATAATCTGGCCACTCAGTGTATATGACTGCAAGAGCATTAGTTACTTTTTTTCTTGAGATGTGATTTACATATCACATCGTATATACGTTTAAGATATGCAAGGTGTTTAATTTGATCTATGGCTATATGAGTGATTAACACCATAGCTTCAGCTCAGACCTTTATCACATCATTTCTGTTTTGTGGTGAGAACATTAAAGATCTAGTCTTTTAGAAAATTTTCAATATTTATTACAGTATTGTTGACCAGAATCACCATTAGGTCTCCAGAATGTATTCTCCTATTTGCGAGTTGGTACATTAATGACTCTTTATCCAACTTCCTTCCTCCTCGCTCTCCGCAGAGCTCTTAGGGAGAGCCAGCGTGTGTCTGAGTGGTGTCATCAGTGCCAGGGAGCCGGTCTGCCCTTTGTGATTAATTTGTTTTGAAAATGGTAAAACTATAATAGAGCAACTCTGTAGTCTCCATACAGATGATTATTTTCAAGTATGCCTTAAGTATTTTTAAATTATGTCATAAGGTCTTTATAATCCTTTTTTCTGAAAAGTGAGATCGATTCAGAATATTGATTTGAGTTTCTAGCTACATAGAGTTTCTAGCTCTTTGATGTCATTCTTTCTTTTGACAAAAGGGGAGAGAGATCTAGTACAGTGACTGCTCCAGGTTCTCACAGTTGGGACCTATGTGGGCCTGGCAGCAGGGGGCGGTAAGGTTAGGAGAGAACCTGCAGTTGTCTCCTCATCCCAACTCATTCATGTGTGTGTTCAACAAATGCTGTTTTAAATATCCACTCTGTGCCGAGCACTGGACTAGACATTTAAGATGAAATGGCGAATAAAGCTGCCATTTTGTAGTCCCACTCCTTTCTTCACTCACCACTTCCTAGAATGTTCTTTTAAAACATTAGAACTGACACTTCTTGAACACTTAGCATATGGCAAGTACTGTTCTCAGCCCTTCATGCGTTGTGTTATTATTCACTCTTTACCGCAGCCTGTGAAGTAGGCACTACTGCGATCACCAGTTTACAGCGGCGGGAACAAGGCACAGGGAGGTTAAGTCACTTGTACAATCACCCGTGCATCCAGTTAGGAAGGCACAACTCAAACCTCATTGGTCCGCCTCCAGTTCCATTGCTCAGCCTGTACTCTGAGTGGAAGTCTACAAAATCATCCATGTTTTACAAGTAAGAAAGGAGGTGGTAAAGGTGGGAAATTCCTGGCCAGGCATGTGAAATCATTTCTAATCAAAAGTAAAAACAAACAAACAAACAAACAACAACAAAAACCCACAAAACTTCATTTCCTTTTTAAATGTTTAGTAAACTCCCTCTTTTTTTTCCCCCTTGCCTAGAATCATCACAAGAAAGGAGTTAATAATAGTATGAAGTGGAACATTATCCCAAATAATACTTGGCATATATTTACTGTTCAATAAATATTATTAAAATGAAGGGGGAAAAAATAAGATTTGGTGTAATAGAATAATATAATTTGCATGCCATATCAGGTATGTAGAAACCTACATCGAAACAATTTTCAAATACTAGACCATTAATGAATGAAAATAGAGAACCCTAAACTCAAGGAAATTCTAAGTAGTTTTATATTGCATTTCTTCTTTTAACATAGGTGACTTTGATTTAACATAAATCTATTTTTCAATCTTTTTATCATCTGTCAGGTCTTACATGCATCAGAATTAGCTGAATTATAAGCTAACAGATAATGTTAAAGTCTTAGTGACTTAGCCAAAACCGGTTTGGCTCAGTGGTAGAGCGTCAGTCTGCGGACTGAAAGGTCCTGGGTTCGATTCCGGTCAAGGGTATGTACAATGGCTGCGGGCACATTCCCAGTAGGGGATGTGCAAGAGGCAGCTGGTTGATGTTTCTCTCTCATCGACGTTTCTAGCTCTCTATCTCTCTCCCTTCCTCTCTGTAAAATATCAATAAAATATATATATTTTTAAAAGTCTTAGTGACTTAAAACACGTGAGATTTATTTCCTGTTCATGCTCTATGAGTATCGCAGGTGGGCAGTAGTGCTCTCCTGTTGCAGTCACTCAGGGACCAGGCCTGCAGAGAGGCCACTCCTCAGACATTGCCGGCTCCCGTGGCAGGTGGAGGAGAAAGCTCAGAGGTTCTCCTGTGATGGATTCTGTGCTCTGACCTCAAAGTAACATCGGACTCCACTCAGCTCATTGGCCGGAACTTGTTGCAAGCCACTGCCCAACCATAAGGGGGAGCAGGAAATTCGGTCCAGCGTTGAGCCCCAAACTGGAGGAGTATAACTCTTTGATCAGTTGCACTATTTGACCACAATAGCTCTTTACTACGCATCATGATCTGCGGCTCATTTGAGAGAAAAACCAGCTCCTCGGAGAAGTCTGCCTTACTCTGAGGAGCCTCTCCCGGTTGAGTAAAGAACTCTTAATGCATATTAACGCGTGGCCCGCAGTCTTCTTGCTGGAGACAGCCCCGCTGGTGTCTGAAGACACTTCCAGCAGCCCAGTCCCATTAGGCAGAGCAGATGTGAAGTCCAGTGGGTCCCTGTGGGAATGGAGTCAATTATCACTTACTGGTGGCGTGGCATTTTGGACAGCTTGTGGTGTCAATCAGGAGTGGTTCTGCCCTCCTCTGCCGCAGGGGACATTTGACAAGACCCAGAGATGTTTTCGTTGTTACCACCGTTGGGGAGAGGATGTTCCTGGCATCTAGCGGGTAGAGGCCTGGGATGTTGCTACACATCCTGCAACGCACAAGAAGGGCTCCCACAACAAAGACTGATCAGACCTAACATGTCAGTGGGGCCAAGATTGAGAAACTTGGATTTACAGGAACTGAAGTCAGAAGACCAGGTTTGGAACTGGGCTCTGTATCCCTCAAGGTCAACCTAAGTCGATCCATGTGTGCAATGCAAAGCAGGAGGTGGAAAGAGAGAATAATAAAACTACCTGCCCTGTCCACCTCGGCGAGTTAGTGAGGATTCTACACAAGTAGATAATTTGTAGAGAAGTGTTTTCTAAAGTACTAGTATGCAGATTTTACTGTAAGACTCATGTTCTTTCTCACAGTTTGTATGGGAACTGAGTCTTCAATGCATCTTGGATCCAAAGAAGACATTAAGGATGCTAAACCTTAAAGGTTCATTCTCGCCATTATTTTAATTACTTTAAATCCAGAAAATGGAAAGGTCATTTCCAAGGAGCATCCCTCAGACTCCAGGCTCCAAATGAGACAAAGCCAAGAAATTCCTCAATGCAAATATTTTCCTTTGGGCCAGTTCTCATGACAAGATCACATTGTTAGCCTTTGAGATGGTTTAAAAAAGCAGCAAATGCTTAAGATATCAAATCAATGGAATGTGTTTGTATACTTAATATTTTCCCACAAATGACCATTCTAAACAAATATTTTTTTTTTTTCTGTCAAGAGCCAAAACCTTACATCAGGGTTCTTCTTTCCTCCTGGGGACACAGTAGGAGGAGCTTCAGCCTCAGGGGTGGAAAGGTTGCGAGGAAAGTAAAAGCTTGGACTCAGTTCTGGCAGACAGAAGTCCTTCTGGTTCACCTTTAGTGTGAGGTTAAGAACAGTATGTGGAAGGCTTCTGGTTAGTATCTGGCATGACAATGGCTGTTACTGTGAACTTGGCATAGTCCCGATCCTTCGCTCTGGAGTCAGATGGTGGGTAATTATCTAACGTTTTCCTCCCTCCCGTCTCCCTTTTCACTCAGCTCCCAGATACAGGCTCAGTTGCAGCAGGGCAACGGCACTCAGGGGGACATGATAGGAAGGCCCTAGGAGCCCCAATAACGTACAAAGATACAAAATTTTGCTACAAGGGGAGCCCAGCAGGAGGAAAGCTATGTTGGTCGATGTTGAATTGTAAGATGAAATAAATGTGCCAGTAAAATTGAATAAACATATTCACTGTAAACCGTACCATTACCCCAAACCAATTCGTTTTTCTTTTCTTTTCTTTTTTTTTTCCTTCCTGCTATGTACTCATCCCCCTAACAGAAGTATTTAGAGCTCCTATTGTGGTCCTGTCTGGGAAGTAAAAAAAATTTTTTTAATGCTTTTATAATTGCATTTCATTATATCATAACCTTGTTGATATTGTAACATTTTCAAATAATTTTGAATACTTTATTTCATAACCCTTACAGCAATCTGGTGAGTAGATAAATAAGCATTGGTTCCCACAATCGACAGCTAAAGAAATGATTTGTGTTGGCTCCACTTAGCCTGGATCTGAGACGTATGCTCAGTAGACAAAGCCACCTTCACATTGTTCTTAGAAATGGGCACGTGGTTACTTTCCCAAGAATATGATGGGAGAAGCCAGTTTCCCAAGAATCTGATCAAAAACTGAAGACTTCTGTCTCCCAGTCCTTTGCTGGATAAAATGAAAATATGGGAAAGTAAGGAAGATTCAAATAAATGTGGACAGATACGTTCCTGACAGGGAAAAACAAACACTGTGATAAGAATGATGATATCTCAAGATAATTTATGAATTTAACAAGAGTCCAGTTAAGATGCCAGAATATTAACTTTATATATTTGCACACAGTAGTTCCAAATAAATAAATGGGCAGGAAAATCAGTTTACAAAGGAATAATGGTGAAAAACCCTCCCTACCAGACTCAGAACGTGTGTGAAGTGATAACTTGAAAAAGGTACTTTGCAGATTCAGAAACATGAAAGCAGAAAAATGAGCTAAAATAGGGAATTCAGAAATAAACTCAACTTGTATAGAAATCTAATATCCAACAAACTTAGGGTAACAACAGTTAACACACTTATTTCAGATCTAAAATATATATTTTAGTGAAACAAGAAATTGAGTAAAATGAATAACTTAAATTAAATGCCTTGCCCCAAGTCACATGCATAGAGATGATTCTACCTGAAGAAATAAATGCCATATCAAATTCTAAGGGGGAAAACAATCTTCATTATGTCTAGTAATTAAAGAAGTGTACATACAAAGCATTTATGGACGAGCAGTTGCATTGTCCAAAACAATAAAAGGAAAGGCATAGCCTAACTAAGACTGGCCAACCTATGGGGAAACGTGTGTGTGTGTCTGTGTGTGTGTGTGTGTGTGTGTGTGTGTGGTGGCAATGGAAATTATTACCGTATTTGCCGGCGTATAAGACGATTTTTTGGCCCTGAAAGATATGCCTCCAAGTGGGGGATAGTCTAATACGGCGAGTATATAACAAACTGTATTTTGAGTGGAAATGTTAGGGGGTCGTCTTATACGCCCAGTCTCTTATACGCCGGCAAATATGGTATTTTTCAGGGCCAAAAAATCGTCTTATACGCCGGCAAATACGGTACTCCTGAGCCGTATGGGCTACTATACCTTCTCTTTGACTCAGTAATTTTACATCAGAGAATGGACGCCATGGAAATAATCCCTGTGACTTGTGGTTTCTGTTGCCTCCTTCCCAGTCATTGCCTCCATCTCCTGGGACCTGGGACCTACAAGGGATTGAGACTGGGCTCCAGGCCTTTGGACACCGTGACATTCAATTCACCCTCCACTGTTAGCAGTCTTCTCTGTGAAGCCGGACCACCCAAGGAGAGAACCCAGCCGTATGACAGTGCTAACAGGAATGTGTCTCAGGGATTTCTGCAGGATGAACTTAAACTTCCTTTGTAGCAAAGGAGGTCCTCCAGCCCCCACCCCAACCGAATCCCTCATGAATTCCAGTTTTTTCTGGCCATTTTCTGAATATGTCTGTACATTTACCTGTCTTCCACTATTTGTGGTTTAAATCCTTCTGTCCCTCTTCACATAGCCACGGGCGTACCCTTTCTCCTTCTGGCAGAATCCATCTCCAGCTGTGCTTGTCCAGTCCCTGCCTCTCCCTTTCCTTCCTCAAGGACCCTTTCCTTTCTCCAGCACCCAGATCCATCCCTCCTTTGAAAAGCATATCTCACTCTGCACTGTGGCCGGCTGTCACTCGGCTGCCATAGGGACTCTGGGGTAACTGACTCTGAGCTTGTGGGTGAAGAGAACAGCCTCTGAGACAGGCACAACAGACAGCCAGGCTGTCTCCCAGTGAGGGGACCAGCCGCCCTGGGCCCCAGACCACTGACACTTCTGCACACGGCCCTTCTCAGCTTCTGAGAAGCTCTCTTTCCCTTTCTCAGGAAAGGTTTACAACTCCCTGTACCCCCAAATGCTCCATACTCACCCGACACAGTAACTGGCAACCACTGACTCCCAGGGCCCGGTGTGTCCCGGAGAATCGCTCTTCTTTCCGTGATCACTCCCAGCTCGCACTTCCTCCCGCAGCTTCTATAAGTGGGATATTTATCTTTTATACTGGAGCCGAAAACTTCAGAGCAACTCTCTCAAGGCAAGCTCATTTCTCCATCCTACCGGGAGACGACCGTGAAGATAATATGTTCTGGAATACAACTCCCAAAACATCTCGCAAGAAATTGTTCTCAGAAGTTATCACGATGAAAACATTACGGAGGAAAAATGCTCTTTCATTTTCATAAACTGTCCTGGAAGTTTGTGGGAAATGTGCACTTGGGAATGACACGGGGAAACAGATAAATTAATTAAATAATGAATGAGGAAAGGTCAGGACATTGATAAGCCGATAGGAAATTAGAAACAGACCCTAATTTTAAAAGCCCGTAAAATGTATCTGTGACCACAGGTTGATAGAGAGGAGGCCTTAGAATGTGGCTGCCTTACATTGCTTTGGTATTTTATCTTTTTAATTCCAATAGTTGTGTGTGGACGGGATTTGGTGTGTGGTGTGGCAAAGTGATATTTGCCCCTGGTCCGGGGCCGTGGGGGAAGGCCTGCCTGTTTTACAAATTCCCGTTTCCTGCCATGCCTATCAGAAGAGCAGTCTGACAGGAAGCAGGCGACAGGAGTGAAGATCTGACTCTAATTGGAAAACTTTCCCAGCAAGCCCCCCCACAAGCCCCAACATCACCCCCACCCCCACTCCACACGTGTGACGTGGAAACCGTCCGTGATGCGTGGCGATGGGATGACCACCATCGGGATTGGAAGGCCTGGGGCCTGGGTCCACCTCTGCCTGGTGAGCCAGGTCACCTTTCAGCCTCAGCACACTCATCCCCAAAATAAAGCCACCCAACAGAGGCCAGAATTAGCCAGGATGTGGGCAGTTAGGGTTCTTTTAAAATGGGGTGCATACTCCCATCCCCAAAAGGGATTTCACAGTGACACTTTCTGGAATTGGGTTGTGAAAGCAGGAAGTATAACAACCATGCTTTTTCAAACCTATTATGCCTCACCATTCTGATCTCTATCTGTACTACCAATCTCAACCTCCCCCACCCACCCCACCCCAGCCCCGCCTCAGGCCGTGGACAACCATTCATCTAGGCCGCTCCCATCTTCCAGCCACCCTGGGTACTGACTGAAGTGCCCGCTCTTCTATCCTGTAAGTCTTGGCTACCTTAAACTTCCATCTCCCCTCCTGCTCTCCGGCCATTATCAAATTAAGCACACCTCTTGGTCTGGGTGTCTCAGTGAGGTTTGAACTGCCCTCCTAGCCAAGGGCCCTGGGCTGTGGCCGGATCACTCCGTGTTCCCTGGAGTTAGCTCCTGTGTCACTGCCCAGAGCCCCTCTCTCCTCCTCTACCCTCCAGAGCTCAGCCCGTCTTCTAAGCATCCTATCAACCACTTCCCAGACCCGAAAGCAGAGATGCCGCCTCCCTTCTTTGACTGTTCGTGGGATTTTGTTTCTACTCAGCTAGGCATTTGCCATACATCTAACAGTTAGAAGGTTCTTGAGGGTAGCAGCTCCACCTTATAAGGCTTGTAGGACCTAGAGATCCTAATGCAGAGTGTTTTCAAACTTGCAGTCCCGATCCACACTGAGACACGTACTACCGTTGTCACCTCACACACCCATGTATGCGGGCATATCTGTCACTGAGACAAAGCATTCATAATGTTTTACATATTCTTATTTACATTTGATGCTTTCTGATGTCTTCTCTTTTTCCCCGTTCTACTTCATTTCTTTCAATGCTGGTCTAAATTGGTTTCACAGCTTTTAGTCATAGTTGTAAACACCACCGTAATAGAGCACGTGGCACACAGTAGGTGCACTATTGTACATGTTTAATTACATTGACCGGCTTGTTGCCAAAATCATGATAGAACTATTACTGACCTGTGAATATATTCAGGCAATTTTGATATGTTCATTTAGATTTTAACTTCACCAAAAATATCTACATTCTCAAAGTGATGCTTTTTATTTTTTATTTTATGTGTGTTCGCTGACCTAAGAAAGCAAATGCAATTCATTTTTATCCATTTTTAGTGTAAGAAGAGGGAGAAGTGTAGCTGTACAATAAGTAGTCCTTATGAAGGCAGAATTCCTAAGACTCCTATATTTGATGCCTCGTGGTGGTACTGTTTACTGAGTGCAGGGAAGTGCCTAGCTCTGTGCTGGGTGCCTTCTGTGCATTTCCTCTGATCCTGGGACACGCCGGCAGGGCGAGGGACCATCTCCACCGTCAGAATGCTGAATCAAACGG
>OZ004711.1:23005831-23145831 GCA_963924515.1 Vespertilio murinus | reverse complement strand
ATGGCCTATATACTATATTTTAAAACATAGTCCGATACAAATAATGTATACAATAAGGTTTGGTATTTAACAAGTCAAAATTATACCCAAAAAGTGGTGGTTGGTTATTTGGGTTTTGGGTTTTTTTGTTTGTTTTATTTTTGTGTGTGGGGTGTGTGTGTGTGTGTGTGTGTGTGTGTGTGTGTGTGTGTTGTTTTGTTTTTATGAATTAGAAATATAAGAAACATAAGATAATTTAACAACACAAGTTGAAATCCGATTTGTGAATTTTTTTTCTTCCTAAATAAAATAATGCCATTCCTATCTCGCTGTATTTTAATTAGCAGAGGTTTTTTGGAAATGGCATGGTACATGCTCCTGCGATGACTCAAAATGTTACTTGGCCTGCGATTTTCTTTCGGGGAACAGAACACTCTAATTCAAATTCATTATTAAAAAGCAGATAACATGTGCACTTTCTGAAATGCCTGTGACTTCCCTCTTTTGATTTTATGTAATTATGAGAGAATGTTCATATGTACTTGCTTTTCCACTAGCACTGCATTTTTAAGCAGCGTTTCTTCAGATAAAGTGCAAATTTCCTTTTCGTTCATAAAGAATATCTCTGGTTTACGTGCTCAAAACTTTTGTGAATGTTTTATAACGCAGTCACAGAGCCACTGAGAGCTGTGCTTCCTACCAGAATTTCGATGCGGACCCTCTGTATGTAGAGGAGAGAATGTTAAATATTAGTTTGGATTTTGAAATTAATACTTGCTAACTAGGTCCTGTGCCTTCCACCGTGTCATTTTGCAACCCTTATCCGTTCTCAAGAAAAACTTTGAACTCGGTGTTTTTTAAACTCTGCAGCTCAAAGCAAATACTTTTTCATTACAACTAATTCCAGTCCACAAAAAAAAAAAAAAAATAGGGAACACATCGCCCACTTAAAAACAGTCTAAATGACAAGAAATAAATAAATAAGTAAATAAATAAATACAAATTGCATGTACTTTGTCACTGTAAGTAAACAAGGTAAACATTGACATAACTTCCAATCATTCTTGGGTTGGGGAAAAAAAATGTGCAGTTCAAAATAAAATTCCTCTTCTGGTCAACGTTTTGGATGCGATTCAAAGTGTCTCATAAAATAAACATATTTAAAGCGTGTTTTGAATTTCACTGCATAATTCCTAGCCAACAGAAATGACAGCGGTATCTTGCAGGTTTATTATGTCAGAACAGTAGTCATTATCCAGGACGGACACAGCCTCTGAGGTGCATCACCTTCCCTCTGCTTAACCCTCGCTGCAGTGATGGGGGGGGGGGGGCGGGAACCTGTAGGTGGTCCTTGGGGAAAGCCTGTCACAAAGCGAAACTTTCTGGTTTCTTTGTTTAATAACAAAAGTATTCTGTTCTGATAACATGGGAAAGAGGGCTGCACGTTTTAGTCCGGAAAGCAAAACGTTGATGGAGGTGATCTTCGTGAGCATTTTTCCAGTAATGGGGGGGGGGGGGGAACACCAGTGTCCCATTCTGCATACTAACGAGTTGTTTGGAGGCACGAGCTACAAAAAATGAAAATGCCCCATCACAACAGATTGTAAAATTTTTTTTCTCCCCCTGATGCTTTGGAAAGTGCCTCGATCATTCCTCCGGCTGCAGTGTTGAAGTTAAGTATTTGCTGTTGTATTTAAACATTTTTGAGAAATGAACATTCTGGGGCTTCGCAGCATTATTAGGAAAAGCTGCCCGAGCTTCACCATGCTGGTACATGTGTTTATCTGCTGATTATAAAATGTGTTAAACAGTATTTTAAAAACAAAAAAAAAATGCAGAGCTGCGCTTTGATTAATTCAGTGAACAAAACATATGCTGTCGGTTCTGTTCTATGAGATGCATATATGATCAATAAAATCTCTTAAAAGCGCAACTTCTAGTCTTTTAGGCTTGTGCTGCCGACCATGATTTTCACCCCAGCTAGCTCGGGGCTCACCCTGTTCGCTTAGGCTAACCAAGCTGCTTTCTGGCTATGCTAGGAATGTCTTTTTAATATATCTTTGTCCTCTTCCTAACGTTTCTCTAGGTTGGAAGCTGTGTGCTGTGGCTGTTACCCATTTTGTCCCAAAGATCTGGTTTATCCTGAAATATTTCCAGGTAGTGGCTTTAATGTTCTTTCGTCTGTGTCGGGGGTTTTAATACGTGGTTCGTGCTAAATGCGAAAGTTTGAAAATAAACTTAGGCGGGAGCAATTGTTTATTTGGCAAGTCGACATGTTAGTGTTGAGGAAAAATTTTATGTTTTAATACATTAGAGTAAGCTTATATTTGCCATCTGTTCTTTCAAGATAACAAAAAAGCAAGTTTTCAAATAGCATTCTTCATTGTTAGCATACACATCCCATACTGATGGGTTTTTATAAGCAGGTCCGAGTTGCTGCAATTGCTTACAGATTTTTTTTTTTTAATGATATACACAGAGAAAAACTGAGGACTGAGAGTCACACCAAATTATTTAAACAATTGACTGGTTAATAACATGCAACTGTTGTACAGGGTACATACGGCAATAGTACCAGTTCTTTTAGAGAGGGAGAAAAAAAAAAAAAACACCTCATCACTAAATATATCACATATGCATTGTGTTACATTAGAATAATGTATTTTAATCACCCGAAGGAGATGTCTAAACAGCACAACTACACGGTCTTACTTAGCATTAAACATCCTTGTGAGCTGAGGTAACCTTATAAAATCATGCTTAAATAATGTAAAACACGAGGCGGCACAGAGCAATATGCATTTTTAATTAGTAAAGTGACTAATATCGAGTGTGTGCTTTGAGGTTTTTGTTTCATTAAAAATGTATCTGTTTTTTCCTGCAGCTGAATATCTGTATTCTACACCTGAACAGCTTTCAAAAAGGCTCCAGAATTTCTGCAAGAGACCTGATATTGTGAGGAAACATCTCTATAAGGTAGTTATTGAGAAGCAGTTTAGGCAGTAGAAATGCCATAGTGAAGTACAAAGAAAAAAAAAATCTTTAAAAAAAAACATTTAATTAACATACTAATGTTTAAAGGAAACATGCTAGGGAGGGATATTAGTTGTTACACTAACAAGGATTAATTAAACTGGATGCCAGTTGTATTAACCTAGGTCTTATGAAATACGTGCACTTAATGCACGGTACATGCTTCTTTTTTTTTTTTAATTTATTGTTTTCTAAGATGACTGTCCTTTACATTTAGCCCCAAGAGGCTTATAAAAATGAACCTGGATTAATGTAACTCATTAGTTTAAAAGGAAGTAAAGGAGAGATTCTACAATTATACTAATGAGGATAAGCCTTTCTTTCCATCCTAATGAAATCTGCAGTCCTCAAAAATTCAGGTGAACGGCATTAGGGAAGTTTGGTGTTCGTGTTTAAACTATGTTTAAAGATGACTTTCAAGAATCAAATGTTCCCCCTGCCCGGTTTAATGAAATGACATTAAAAACCCTCAGCTTGTTTTGAATTAGACTGTCTGTCTCCTCTCTGAATGGCAAAGGCAAAGGGAACGTAATTTAAACGGCATCACCGTGCAGACCCTTTATTCATTATCTTTCTTCCCTTGTTTGAATCAAGAATTTTACACTGTGGGAGCAGCAACACACAGAGGCCCCACTAAACGCCCGAGCAATCGAACTGGGATAAATCTGCTTTGTGATTGTGAAGGTGGCTCTAGGCCATGAGTGATACACCTTTTCATATCCTTTGAATGTAGCATCTTCATTTTCCATAAATTCAGTATCGTTTACCATCTAGCGGCCTTTGTAATCCAGCACGTTTTAATTTTCCTATGCTAATGCATCACCTCCCTACAGGAAATACAGTGTGCCTCCTCGTGTCTCCCCTTTCCCTGTCGTGGCCTAAAATACATATTTGCATAGCGACACATCAAAACGTGACCCTGTTTCTGCAGGAAACAGTTAAACTTCCAGAAAAAGGGAGAGAGAACCAAAAATGCAATTTAACACCCAATTTCAAGCTCATTATCTTTCATTGTCTATTAACTTGGCAATGGTTCAGAAGGTAGCTCATAATAGTTTAAAATGCTGACTGAACAGTTCCAGGCTTCAGTGTTGCTCTTGAGTCGATACGATTGTATCCTGTATGTGTGTATGTCGGAGCCTCCCACAGAAAACAGTCTGTTCCAGGTTTATGTCCAGAGTTCCTAATTTTTAAAGTTTAGCAGCGGTCTTGTTTGTATAAAATATTAATCAAGTTGTTTCCCACATGACAGACTATCAAAATGTGCAGATTATGAAAACTGAAGAAGCAGAATAATAAGTATTAATACAAATGGGTTCATTTGTTATATATGACACCAAACTATTGTCAGTGAGTTCACCATCAAATTATTGATATTTTTTCCCCTCCTGGTGAATGTTTTCAGTTTTATTGAGATGTAATTGATATGCAGCAGTTTCATGTATTGTGAAATGATTATCACAAGTTTAGTTACCATCTATCATCTCATATAAATATAAAAAAAGAAATGTTTTTCATTGTGATGAGAATGGTATTGATCATTGTATTTCCACTGTCAAAATTTATCAGTTTTTAACTTTGCTTCAGGTTATGCCGTTATTTTGCATCTGCCAATTTTTAACCATTTCAGAAGTTACTTTAGTTATAAAAGTAGTTGCCTTTAGTTACAAAAGAAGACAGATTTCCAGATGAAATATTTTAATACAGCTACTGCTATAATGTAGCTATTAATTATTTATTTTACAAACAACTTCTGGAAAAACTCTAAAACAATGTCAGCTTAGTGATATGCTGTTAATATACCACTTGGTCCTGAGACAGCTTAAAAAATAACCTATACCTTACGTGTTATTTTGTGTTACTACTTTTACATATATTTTTAGTCTGTACATCATAACATGCTTTTTCGCAAAGTTTTAAAAATTAGTATTTCATATATACACATTTATAAGAACTTATATGTATAATTCATTTGTATGATTTTTTTTCTACCATGGATTCTTTTCTTGTAAATCTATTATATATTTTCATGTATGCTCTCATTCATAGAACTTGATGATATTTATCTAAACATTAATGAAATGGCCCAGGAATTATAAGTAATTAAGAGCTTTAATATGCAATTGTCAGGAATAACGGGTAAAGATGACAGGAAATACCACAGGGTTAGTGTGGTTTTTGTAGCAGGATTTGGAGCCAAAGGAGAAAAAGAATGGCTTTTAAAACTTGTAATTAAGATATAAAGTTATGATATTTTTTTCACTTATGTTTAATAAGTATATATTTTTTTCAGGTAACATTTGCCTTCACTAAGTACTAGGGAATTATTTCCCCCAAGATAGCTTTTTACCTGCTTTTCTTATGCAACGGGAGAGTCTTTTGTGTGTACTGTAAAAAAAAAAATGTTGAGGGTGGTTTTTTTTTTAGATTTATTTCATTGGAGAGTGCTATTTTGCTTTTATAAAACATATGCTTCTGAGAGCTAAAAGGATAGAATATCACTGAATTTTTAAATTTGCTCCTTTTACATTTTTACACCTTACTCTTTTTTGTTAAAAGTTTACATTTTTTTAAAACATCATCTCCATTGCTTATCATATAGAGTTCACTTTAGGATAGAATTTTTCATATGGATTCACACACTTGGAAATTTAATGACTAGAATAAGGCTACTAACACTTGGCTTTCTTCTCACATGAGACATTATACTTTCAATATGAGTGAGAGTTTGGGGGCTATAACGTGAAGCAGGATTTGAAACAGAATGCTGAAACAGTAACTGAAAAGCAGAAACGGAATTTGATACTTTTTTTTTCTTAAAGTGACTCTTTCTACTACAGAACACAGTGCCCGTGACTTCTCACCTAAAATGGTTTCAGACTCGAAATGTTTAAATTCCTCTGAAGGCAGTGTCCTCTTCTCTCTCTCTCTCTCTCTCTCTCTCTCTCTCTCTCTCTCTCTCTCCCACACACACACACACACACACACACACACACACTTTTCTTAAGACCTTAGGAGCAATCCAATGCCTATAGAAACTGTTTATTAATTACATTACAATCTAAAACAATTTTTTTAAATTTTTTTACAAATTAAAACTGTTTCTTTAAAACATTTACATCCTGGCTTAGCCGTTGACGGCAGCTTTCGGATACTTTCTGAGGTTTCCCATTCTAAGTGGGGTAGACACGTTGGCCACACGCGTGTCACAGAGATAAAACAGGAGCCCTTTCTGACTCTCAAACCTCACCTGGACACAAGATTCCAGAAGTAATCAGGAAATAGTTAGCCCAGGGTTGACTTCTTACACTAACAAGAGTTCTTCCTTTTGCAGCCCAAGCAAATCGAATGCCGTGAAGTTGTAGATTTCTTTTGCCTTATTTTACTGTGTGAATTTTCCCTGTAAATATTCCTAACAAGTATTTGAGATCAGTGCTTTACGCTTTGGGGAGAACCTTTGATCTTTATATTTTAAGATGCTGTAAGAAAACAAAAATTGTACAGAGACATTCTTGTTACCGGTATAATAAATAGCAAGAATACAAATAGGACAGTTGTCATAAGTAGGTACTTCCCAGACAGAAGTCCTATCTCTTGTTACTTTTATTTACGAAGTGAGCAGTGTTCTGTACGGGGGTAAAAGAGATGTCATCCCTTCTTGTGCCTTCTGAACGTGACTTGTAGTTTCTTAGGATTTTTCAGAAGATAGCTGTTGATATTTTTTTCTCTCTCTCTCTTCAAGTTCTTTAACATTCTAGAAATCTTTATAACCTGCTGGTATTTGGAGGAGAGAAGAATTATCTGACTTCTGCCTAAAAGTGAATCCAAACAATGATGAAGCTTAGAACTCAGACTCGGTGCCCAGAAAAGCCATTAGCGGTTGTCTTAATTGGATCAGGCCGTAGCTACCCGAACCACAGCCAAGCCACTTTAGGTTTCCTCGAAGAGACAGGCCGCATTATGGTCCTCTTTTAATTTGAACTTATGCTCTAGATGTGAAGAAGGTGTTGCTCACTAATATTAACGGCCCTCCAAGCTCACTACCTTTTCCTTAAAGATGGAAACTTGGGAAGCGTGTGCCATTTTTAGAACTTCTGAAATCTCTCAGCGGCATTAGCATCCTTTAAGGTGAATGCTGTCAGTCCCCTTCCTCCCCCTCCCTCCTCCTCCCTCTCTCCTCCTTCACTGCCTTCCTTGGTTTTATGGGGCTTAGTTATCCTTTGATTTGTCCAAGTAAAATAAAAGTAAAGAAACCTTTAGCATAGCAGACACACGCTGGGTGATTCAGATCCCTCAGAGATTTTGACTCCTTGTCCTCTGCTCCTCTGCTGCCTGCTTGCAGCCTAGCCCGAGGTGAACTTCTTAACCCCTATATGATTCCTTCGTAAACCTGGGAGGCTTCTTTTTTTTTTTCTTTTCTTCATTCTTAATAGCATTTTCCCCCTGAGGTACTGCTCTAATGAAATAATGACTATAAACCTGTTAGTAAACTTGAAGTGCTTTGTAAATCCCACGCAATTGTCATGGCGTTTCTCTCCTGCCTTCCCCACTTCGACGTAAAATTCGCATTAGCAAAAAACATGAATATCTTGTGTTTATAAAGTTAAACGTGGGATGATAAACTTCTAATAGCTGTCATCTGTCACATAAAGCAGGAAGTAGATGGGCAGCAGAATGTAGACATTTGGAACACACACACACACACACACACACACATAACGGGAGCTTTCTCCAGGGCTTGGAAATAGTTCTACTTGAAACCAATGAGAACCTGGGATCTCCTGAGGTGATAAAACTAGAGAGAACCACTTGTTGGGTGGCTCTTTGAAATCCAGTTGATGTCGGTGATGCTAATGTGCAGCATGCATGTCCAGCGTGCTTTCGTGTCCAGGCCGTTCACGCGCCTCCCTTGCTTTCTCTCCCTTCCCCTCGCAGGGCGAGACGGCTCCCTTCTCCTGGGCCGCCCTGCGTGGCCAGTTCAGGTCTCTGCTGGCCCCGGAGCCGGGCGAAGGTCTGTGACAGATGGAGCTCCGTCCCCACCTCGCAGCCTCGGGCAGCGTCTGTGGAACTTTCCAGAGTGCGCCCATATTTACCTGATCAGAGGGAGAAGAAAATCTGCAGAGGAAGCCGAGCCTGGCTGCTTGTCATAGCTGACACAGAGCCATCTGCCACAAACCTGTGGCGGCTTCAGATCTCCCATCCCTGCCACCACCCCGACTCAAATTAAACACAGATTCCGAGAGACGTTAGGATGGTTACACATGTCCTCGGCATCACATGGAGGAGACGTTCAAAAAAAAAAAAAAATATGTGGCCTGTTGTATAACCGCGCTCATGTATCCCATATGTGGTGCCACATTGAATTTCCGGTCGGATCCGTTTTTATCCTTTGTACTGGATGACACGGTGCCTGAGTTCTTTCTTTTCGCCGACACGATGGCAGCCAAACGGCAGCTTCAAACGCTCGCACTTGGCTGGGTTCCTACCTGGGGTGCCAGGGTATCATCGGCGGGTCCTGTCCTCCTCTGAGGGCCACGGCCCTGCGGCAGGGCGGGGTGAGGACACCCCAGGACTGACGGGCGGCCCGTTATCTCTCCAAGGTGTCCGTGGCAAAGGGATGCTGCGTTAGCCCCTTTCTTTAGCAAATGGGTGGCTCCCGGCACGGGGGTTGGTGAGTGAAGGTATGCATGAGGGGTCTGGCAGGTATTCCGTGGTTCGGAGTCGCATTTGTGTTTCATTTATCTGAAAGTACGTTGCCAGGTAAACAGCTGTAATTCCAACAAGCATGGGGAATACTCGGAGTGGGCCAGCTTGCCCGTCAAATGCACACCCAGATACTTGTTCTAATTTCCTCCCCACCCCCCTGGGCAAGAACAGAGAAATGAAAATACCTCCAACAAAGCCAGTAATTTTGATATGGGTAGTCCTTGAAAATATTTGGATTCAGCCACAAATAGAGTACGTTTAGGATCGGTCCCTTCCCATTCCAATGCTGACGTTGCCTGCGTTTGTGGATGTACGAGATGCTTTGAACGGCGAGACTGTAAAATAAATCTTTCATAAAAATGCCCTCTGCCGTGTTTTAATTAAGCATAGCTCCTTTTCGTGTCATTGTGTACGTCTGTCTGTCTGTTTCTCACTGAGCACTGGCCTCGGGTCAAGAGACAAGGAACACAATGGTTTCTTTTCCGGAGGAACAAGGATCTGTTTTGCAAATGTTTGCGGGGTATTATGACATTTCCAAGATTTTCCTTTGCATTCTGGAAAGCAGGAGGTAAACATTTGTAGTCATTAAGGTAAAGTCTGTTGATAAACCGTCTTCTGTTTACTGACAGGTAAATTGTAACTTTCCTGGCTTTTGAGAGGAGTTGCTTCCATACACTGCGGCTGAGGAGCAGCCAGGAAGAGGAGGGTGGGCAAAGCCATGCGTGTTCCAGAGGCATCCCACCGAGAGCAGGCAGTGGTGTAAGGTCCGGGAGGGCCCCTGAGAGGTAGCAAACCCTAAGCAGGCAATAGTTCAAGGTCAGGGGGATGGATAGAGGCCTGGGCACAGGGGTGCTTGTGGGTCACCGAAAACAGGAGTTCAGGATCCACGAGGCCGGGAATTTAAACGCAGAGTCAGAAGCAGATACAACCAGGTCCATGTTTGCACAGAGAGTCCTCTCCTGACTAGCGTGGGATCCCGAATGTATGCTGGGACATCACACCTAGTCTGTGGAAAAAGTCCCTGAACAAACTCCCTCCTCACCCACAAACCAGAGGGCTCGGGGATTGTTTGGGAAGTCCCTTCTATCCGATGCTGTGGAAGCTGTCATCTGTCAGGTGGGCTCCTCTGGAGGGTAAAAGTGAAGATATCAACACGCATCAGCGATTCTGAGACACTTCTCCGGGGCAGTGTTTGTCACCAAGGAGATGAGTGGCGCCAGAAAGCTTGCTCCATCACCAAGAGGCAAGTCAGAGACCACACCTTCTCAAATCGTATTACAATCTCACAGCCAAGAAGCAGGGTTCAGTTTACTGTGTTTTTCTGTCATGAAAACAGTGGGCTCACATTTTTTTATTGATGAGAGAAAGAGAGAGAGAAACGCTGATTTGTTGTACCACTTATTTATGAATTCGTTGTTTGCTTCTGTATGTGCCCTGACCAGAGATCAAACCCGCAACTATGGAGTATTGGGATGATGTTATAACTAACTGGCCAGGGATAGGGCACATAATAACTATCCACATTTGTTTTCTCACTAATTGATGGGACTAAGGGAGAGGCATTAACTACCTTTCAAACATTTAACTACTAGAGGCCCAGTGCACAAAATTTGTGCATGGGTAGGCCTGGCCAGTGATCAGGGCTGATCCAGGCCTTCCGGCTGCAGGTTGGGGCCTTGGTTCATTCTGTGCTGTCCCCTGGTGGTCAGTGCACATCATAGCAGACAGTCAAACTCGCAATTGGTCAAATTCCCAAGGCGACAATTTGCATATTAGCCTTTTATTATATAGGACTTTCCCGATTTCCACAAATATAGTATTAGAAGTTACCTGTGTATGGAGTTTTTTTCTACACCCACAAACTCAAGTCAAGTTTTGTCTTTTGCTGTGGACAGCATTCCTTCCTGAAAATACATTTACATTAAAGTAGCCACTTTGTAAAACTACATGTTTCTAACTCTCTATCACTCTCCCTTCCTCTCTGTAAAAAATCAATAAAATATATTTTTAAAAAAGAAAAAAAGAAAAGAATTCTGTGTGTGTGTGTGTGTGTGTGTGTGTGTGTGTCTTATGTGCTTCCCAATTCCCATGCTATGGTGGAACAAAATATTATTAAGCAAGTTAATCCATAGTTTGATAAAGTCAGAGAATAATTGAGAACACAAGTTGCCTCTGTAGTTTTTGTTTCCCTTACTCTCACGTGAGACCTGATATTTAAAATTAAAATCGTTTCAACAATTTAATTTAAAAGAATAATAAAATTGAGTGTTTAAAACAAGATCAATATTTTCTATATGTAATGTTCAAAACAAGAGTTTTTTTTAATCTTTATTTATATTCATCAAAATACAGTGTCCATGGTGCTTGCCCTAAATTTACTTCATCTAGGTAATGCTCTGGCTCGGTGTTTCTATAATAAAATAAACAGGGCACCTAGTTCTTACCCTACTCATTACACCGTGTTGATCAGGAATAGGCCAAGAGACCTTTCTCAAAATGCACCTGTGTGAGAAAGCACCCTTCAAACACGGTCAAGGTTAAGTGCCCTGCTCTCACTCTCAGTTCTTCAGTTGCGCCACATAAAAGTGGCAGCAGATTCAGTAAGCCAGTGGAAACTCCCAGCCACGGAGGGCTGCGTAGATTCATTTCAACACCTTGAAATGCATCTGGAAGCAAAGATTTCATTTTGTGTTCAAGGTGTTAATTATATTTGATATTTTTAAAAGTAAAGTCTGTTTTTGAGAAAGCATCTGCTACCCAGAAATATTGAGACACACACACACAAAAATTCATTTAAGTTTCATGCTTACTGTGGGTGATAGAATCAGTTTTTAAATGATAGTCTGTGCTGTCTTTTAATGTCGACCTAGTCTATGAGTTTTATTCTTCTATTGACTTCTGACAACTATAGCCCTAAGTGCCTCTCAGTTTCAGTGCAAAATTGAGTGGTGTTTAATATCAGATTTTATATTTAACAATAAAGTGAGTATATTATAAACCACTGACATGAACATGTTTCATTATAGCATTTGAATTGACATACAGGACAACTAATCCTATCTAATAAAGATGAAATATGCTAATTGACTGTCACACTCTCAAAGATGGTGGCACCCACAGCCAATAAGGAGGTAATATGCTAATTGACTGCCATGCCCTCAAAGATGGTGATGCCCACAGAAACAAGATGGTGGTGCCCAGTCTCCTCAGCCCCGCTGGGGCATCTGCCTCTGGAGTCCCCCAGTTCCCTCAGCCCCTCAGCTGCCCAGGGCCAGCCCCAGGCTCAGGCAAGCCTCAGATGGCAGCTGCCCAGCCACCCAGAGCCAGCCTGAGGGTCAACCAAACAACTGAACAAGCAGGCTGCATGGGGCAGCCAGGCCAGCAGGGAGGTTATTGAGGGATGACCAAACAACTGAATATCAGGGTGCATGGGAAACCAGGCTGGCAGATGGGTTTGGGAGGCATGAGGGCAACCATGCTGGCAGGGGGGGGCAGTTGGGAGCGGGCAGACCAGCAGGGGTGGGGGACAGTTAGGGGCGACCTGGAAGGCAGGCAAGTGAGCGATTAGGAGCCAGTGGTCCAGGATTGTGAGAGGGATGTCCAACTGGCAGTCTAGACCAGCAGTCATACATCCCCCCACCAGGGGTCCCAAATTGGAGAATGTGCAGGCTGGGCTGAGGCACGCCCCCCTCCGCCCCCTCACCATCCACAAATTTCGTGCACCAGGCCTCTAGGGTTTGTATGATATCCGCTCCTCCCCATTTCAAAGCTATTCATTAAAATGTAACTGGAAAAGTTTTCAAACATGCGAACAATTATATGTGCTGCTTAAAGATATACACATATGTGATTAACATGTAACAACAACAAAAAAAAATCCATGGGAATTAATACCAAAAATACAATGATGGTTAAGTCAGAAGAGCAATGGTAGAAATACTAACTGGTAGGGACACATTCCCTGTACAGTCAGTGGTCTGCTTCTTAGGCTGGGTCATAGCACACCTAGACTTATTCTTTGTCACTTCTTACATGTCTTTAATGTTATTATTGGCTATACCTTTTGATTGGAGCTATAAACACTTTGGGAAGCCTATGGTAAATTTTGCTACCATGACATCCTTAACATTTCTTGACTCTAAACTATTGATCAGGTCCCTCAACTCTCAAAGGAAGTGCCCTCACTGTCAGTTTTGTGGGACAACTCCCTACCCACTACTCCCCACATGCCCTGAAAGAAACCAAACTATGAAGATAGTTGAACTCAACCATCCAAGGAGCCTCTGATCATTTTTTTGTAACTGATGCCTGTGCTGTTATACAAGATGGGAAACTCTAGGAAAAAGTTAAGTGAGCCAGTCTTCTTATCTTGACAGATTCAGAGCTGGTAGAGCACAGAACTGGTTTCCTGATCATTCTGCCCACTTCCCGTATGGCAACCTGTGTCCTTTCCAATTTAAAACACAGGAACAGGCATGGGCTCTGTATGTTCACTGAAGTCCATCCCATGAAAAAGGAGTCCTCCCTAGTGCCTTCAGGATCCCTTCCCTGCCTGTGAGGCACATAGGATTTTAGGGACCAAGACCCCCACTCAACCTATGGCCCATTTCCCCTCCATTATCCACCATTACCCGGTTGGTGCCTTATTCTCCCAGTGCTCTATGGTGATGATGATGTTCAAACCTAGTACAGGCTCATAATCGTCCTTGTAAACTGATATAAAGAATTGGTGTTTCGCCGAAACCGGTTTGGCTCAGTGGTAGAGCGTCGGCCTGCGGACTGAAGGGTCCCAGGTTCGATTCCGGTCAAGGGCATGTACATTGGTTGCGGGCACATTCCCGGTGGGGGGTGTGCAAGAGGCAGCTGGTCAATGTTTCTCTCTCATCGACGATTCTAGCTTTCTATCTCTCTCCCTTCCTCTCTGTAAAATATCAATAAAAAAATAAAAAAATAAAAAAAGAATTGGTGTTTCTTGGAAGGTCATCTAAAATGCTTCCGTTGCTGTCCTATACGTTAGTGACATTTATATAGCAGTCCTGATGTGAGGTACTAGAAGATGCCACTGCTACTAAAAATACTTATGTAACACTTTTCTTGGTCCTTGAAGTCCTTTAGATTTGAAAATTTACTGTTTTCATTACTACTTCGCCAATAAGAAAATGAAGGCATCCGATCATGGCATAGTTAGGAGCCACCCTGTGTCACAAAGATTCTTGGATAAACCTTTCCCTTCATGGGATAGTGTCATTGTCACCCATGTGGCTTTCAGGGAGCACCAAGCCCAATGTTCCTGACTAAATTGGACCCCCATTTCCTTCTATTTCTCCCCCCAACCAGGCAAGAGAGTGGAAAGAGCAGGGGGGGATGGGGGTGGGGCTGTTCAGTTGCCCACGTTGGTGTAAAAGGGGCAGGAGAGACCATGCAGGGCAGCCAATGGTGTAAGTGTTTGTTGCTATTATAAACATGTAGGTAGGGGGCACTCACTCTCACTCCCTGTGGCCTTACAGTCTGCTGGATTTAGACAGTGAGGCGACTTACTGGGCTCTCCTGGTGAGCAGTTATGTCTGGCTACCTCCCCAGTACAGAGGGCCCTGAGTTGCTGAGGTGCTGTGGGTCCTGGGGGGTAGAGGCGGGTCTAGAACGCAGCCTTTCTGAGGAGGCTGTGGCCAGTACAGCTGCTCAACACCATCCCTTAGCCATGGCTGGGTGGCTCAGTTGGTTGGAACATCGCCCCATACACCAAAAGGTGGCGGGCTCCATTTCCCATCAGAGCACATACCTAGGTTTCAGGTTCAGTCCCCAGTTGGGGTGCCTCCAGGAGGCAAATGATCAATGTTTATATATTTCTCCTTACCCCTGCCCCATTTATATTCTAGGTAAACCATACAGAGAAGAATTCACAAGCATTGATTCCTGGTACTGAAATGTTAGACTCTGTGGCCCCTGTGATAGTTCTGAACAGCTGAGTTTCCCTATTGCCTTTCCCGTCACACAGCGATGACGCCATTCATCCATCCATGCAGGCACAGGCTGGCTCTTGGTCCAATAGGCAGCCCCAGATCGCGCCCGGGGCAAAGGGCCTGGGGCAGAGGGGGCAGGTGGCATCGAGGGCAGAAGCACCTTTATTTTCACAGCTCAGGACCCGCTTCCTCTCATACACCAGCTGATAACCCAGAAATTACATCCTGAAACTTGTTTCCCCAGGAAGAAAAGGAAGGGGAGGCACAGCTTAAAAAGAAGATACTCCTAATATGGTATTAGACTGCAATTCATAGGGAAATTTATGCCTGAGATATGAATTTCTGAAAATAGAGGCGTTTTTATTTAAAAGGGAAACACTGACACATCCTTAATTATAGAGTAATAAATACCCATGGTACATTATCTTCCGATATTTCCTTACGCAGATATCAAAGCACGCAGCTGGTTTTGAAAACTGATAATCAAGTACAATATAAGTGTATTACATCTCGCACTTCCAGCAAGCCCTTCCGCGGAGCAGTCTTAGGGAGCACTTCACAGTGAGAGAGGGGGCTGCTCCTCGTAGAAACCCAACCGAATAAGTCAGCCTCCAATTGTAACTTAAGAATCGCAGTCGAACCAAAGTGCCCGTCCTTGCCAGGAAAGGCATTCCAAAGGCAGAGAGCGAGCAGAGGGAAAAGCCGGGGCTTCAGGATGATGGAGGCCGTGCTCACAGGCCAGCGCCACCCAGGGATCCTCAGGAGAATCTAGAGCAGCCAGGGCCCCGCCGAAGGATGTGTCCCAGTGGTACAGAGGATTCAGTGCCCTGCGGAGGGAGGGCGGGGTTGTCACAGAACGCATTCAGACCTTAGGAAGCTCTCTTTGGTGCTTTCATTCCAGACAGCGAGGGGAGAGACAAACACGGTCGAAAATAAAAGTATGTGGACAAATGCGGGGGGCCGGAAAGGAAATGAAGGTTACACGAGGCCAATGCGATCCAGAGAGAAAGAAGGGAGGCGAGCACGAGGAGCCAGCTGCAATCACTAAACGTTCCATTAAGAAGAGCTGAGAAGGAGAGGGGGAGGTCCAGGCATCTTACTAAGTGGATTAATGCCTTCCTTGGGTGTCTGAAGTTGCAGAGTTTAATTTATTTGGTGTAGGATTTTATTGTGAAATTATGAGTGGAGTGGGGGGGGACAATAGGGGATAATTATAAGCACTTACAAAGCAGAAAGGAAGTATCATACTTTTTTTTTTCTAAATGTAACTAATAAACAAGGTTTGGAAGCTATGGACAAAGGTAAAGAGTAAAAAAACAAAACAAAAAAACAACTCTAGCCATAATAATAGAACTTATTATTCTAGGAAAACTAGTGGTACATATGAAAAAAAGAAAGAGAGAAAGGAAGGAAAAGAGAGGCAAAAAAAAAAAAAGCATCGATGTGTGAAATGTGTGAAGCCAAGGATTTTGAGGGACTTGGGGGTGAGTTTTACTGCCGCTCTCCTTTCTCCACCCATTTAAAAAAATAAATCATAACTCTGGCATTTAGAAGCCTCGTCATGAACAGCCTTTACTAATATAAACTTAATCCCGTGCTGTTCTTTGGTGGGTGGTAAAAGCAGGAACTGGGAACAACTGGCCTGAAACGACCACAAAGGGCGATGCTCCCAGGACAGAAAAGCTCCTCATGTGCCCCTTCCCCTCATTTATGTCTCCCAGGGTCAGGTCAGACCGTGGGGCGGGTGCGGCCAAGTCACAGAAGGACTGGATGCAGCAAGGAGGGTTTGAAGGTTTTCCTACACGGGCATCGGCAGGGGCGGTGGGGGTGGGCCTGGAACCCAGTGTGACTTGCATCAATGTATTGCCTCTCTGGGGAAGGCGGAAGGCAGGCAGGCTCTCTGCCCGCGGCACGGGCGGCCAGGAGAGCAGAGCCGGCCTGCTGGCGTTGCCTGAGAGCATCTGGCTGGCAACCAGGCCGCAAACGTATCGGTCCGGGCATTTGCCAGACTCATAACCTTAGGAATTGTTTCAACTGAAAATATGGATCGGGAGGTTTTTTAGAATTATTGATATGCAGCTATTAATCTTGGAAGCAGATAGCATTGTTTGGGGTGTGGGCAAATCACTTAACTTGAACCACATGAAAATGAATTTGGAAAAAATGTTGTTTTTTTTAATGCTGTGGGGAAAGTGGCATTGGTGAAAAAAATACAAATGGAAAGTGAAAAAATACCTACAGAAAACAAACATTCGGGAAAGGAAGCAGAGGGCCTCCTGAGAGGGGTGCATCAGTGGGTATCAGTGAAGGAACCCCAAACCCTCTGTTTCTAAACCCGACCCAGCCACAAGCTGAAGAAAATGCAGCAGACATGGTGGAAACCGGTTTGGCTCAGCGGATAAAGCTTTGGCCTGAGGACTGAAGGGTCCTGGGTTCGATTCCTGTCAAAGGCATGTACCTTGGTTGCGGCACATCCCCAGTGTGGGTGTGCAGCTGACTGATGTTTCTAACTCCATCCCTCTCCTTTCCTCTCTGTAAAAAAATCAATAAAATATATATTTTAAATAAATAAAGAAAAGAAAATGCAGAAGACGTTATGTTTGGGGCCATCTCTCATTTTAGTGTTAGAGATGCGGCCCTCTGTGGAGAATTTAGGACACCGTGGAGCCGAGCCCCTTAAAGCCCAGGGACCAGGTGGAGGTTGTTTTGTGATCGTAATTAAGAGGAAAGCCATAAGGCATTTCCCTCCTTTCTCCTCTTCAGCTGAAGACGAGGGGAGGGTGGGGTGCTATCCAGTGCTTGCAGCTATGCTCCCTGCTTTCAGTCGACTCGGCTTTGCCCCTAGATTGTTAATGCTGTGAGACCAGACCAGGGGAAAAAAAACAAAACTGGAATCTATAAAATTGCAAAACTAAACGTGCGTGTGTGTGTGTGTGTGTGTGTGTGTGTACGCGTGCTCGCGCCACAGGCTTTTACTGAAGAAATTGAATTGCAACTCTTTAAGCACCAAATTTTAAAACTTAGAAATGTATGAGTAATGAAGTTTTTCAGAAGCACAATGTGCTGGAGCGGGGTATTTATAGTCCGTTCTGTGCAGAGGTTCCCAGACCTTTGGGTGCATCAGCAAACTGTCCTCCTACGCGAGGGAGCGTGCAGCTGCGATCTGGCCCCAGGCACCACCTACCCAGTCCCTACCTAATGCATTTTGCATTTGCACAGATAATAAAAGAGGGAAGAGAAGCGTCAACGACGAGAAGGGGCCTCTCCCCCCTCTCCCCCTCCCCGCCCTCCGCGCTCTGTGTTTCCTTTAGTCGCGGCGTCAGCTGACACATGGAAAATGCGGTGCACGGTTCTGCCTGCCTTTAATCTGTAATTAAGGATTCCTGGTCTGGGGCTTGCTACCTCTTCCCCCCCTTCCCTCCCGGCCGACCGGGGCTCCCGCCCTCAGTGGGGTCTGGCCCCGGGCTGCGCGGGGGTTCGGGCCGCCCGGCTGGGCCGCAGGCAGCGGGGAGCGGGGAGCGCGGGGCCTGGGTCCCCGGGGCGCCCCGTGGCCCAGAGCGCGCGCCCCTGCGCCCCTGCGCCCCGCCCGGGCCGGTCCCTCTGAGCTTCGCCCCTGCGCCCCGCCCGGTCCCTCTGAGCTTCGCCCCTGCGCCCCTGAGCTCCGGCCGCCGAGCGCGGAGGTTTCCCCGGGGCCCTGGGAGCCTCCGCGGGCGCCCGCCGCCTCCCTGGCCCCGCGCCCCCTCCCCTTCACCCCTTCCCCCGCGCCCTCTCCCCCTCGTCCTTCCCCGGCGCCCGCGGAGCCCGGGCTGCTGCCCCGGCGGCGCCCGCCCTCGGGCCCCACTCCGACGAGTCCAAAGAGGTGGGGAAAGGGCTGCGCCGCCTCTGGGCGCCAGGAAAATGGGGAGAAGGGGACGATGAGGTTACAGAGTCCTAACAGAGCCACAGCCAGAGGGGCCCCGGGACCAAGGCGGGTCCCCAGCGGCGGCTGCGCCCCGCGCCCCGCGCCCCGCGCCCGGCGCTCCAACTCCCGCAGCCCCGCCGCACGCGCACCGGGCGCGCCCGGCCCGGCCCGCGCGCTGCCACGCACACTCACTGCCACGCACACTCACTGGCACACTCACTGCCACGCACACTCACTGGCACACTCACTGCCACGCACCCGGCACGCGCGCACGACACTCACACGCGGACACGCACCCGCGGCGGGGGCCACGCTGCCGCCCTGGCCATGCGTGCAGAGCTGTGGTCCGGACCCTCCCGGGACCCCCCACCGCACCCCACCCGAGGCAGCGCGGCCCGGCGCGCAAAGCTCCTGCTCCCCGTTCCCGAAGTGTCTACTGCGTTGGGTCCCCGCAGTAGGCCGGCCTCGGTCCTCTGAGGGAATACATGAAGATGCTCTAAGCAAAACCAGGAACACTGACTTCTAACCTCGTCCCCAGGGGAAAACAATGCCTTAAGCAAAAACCAAAGAGGAAGTGGGGACGGGCACAGACTTTTCAGGGGGGTTGGAGGAAGATCCTGTCTATTCGTTTAAAAATACTCTTGTCTCCCTCAGAGGTTCGGATGAGTGATTTCAATCCCACCCCATTCCTCAGGTAGCTTTCCTGTCCGCTCCCTATCTGCTTCAGACGACAGACCCTGTTTCCTCCCCTAACCACCGCGGGTTATTGCGGAGGAGAGAAGAGGGGTTAATCGATATTGGAGTGGAGCATATTTACAGGCATTGCTATGTACTCATTTGGTCCAGTTAATCTAACAAAAACCCCGGGGGAAACACTTAATATTATTATTTTGAGGCTTCTAAATTTTTTAAAGATAATAACTAGTGTGACTATCTATTAAGTCTAGTGAGTGTACACATTTAGAATTGTCTATGCAGGAGGGAAAAAATGCCCCCTGTCTTTAGTTTCAACAGTGCATGTGCATTTCTGTCCATTCAGGTTGTAGCATGATTTTCTTTTCCTCTGCCACCGTTAGAGATTGTCTGCTAACGTGAAGCACAGGAATGGCCAAATAGCAGAGGCCTTTTCCTAACCATCCCTGGCATCCATCACTCAAGATCTCCCTCCTCCCCCCCACCCCACCACACACATACACTCCAAATTGTGGTTGCTGGGTGGGTTGTTTAAAACGTGAGAAGAGCAATCTAGGGGTAAACCGAGGTAGGAGAAGGGTAGCCTACGTAAGCCTCTCCTTGAAAGGCTGAACAGGAACACGTTGGAGGCACACTGAGAAGACACTGTCTGTTATCAATGACAATCGAGGCCTTCAAAAATCATAAGACGGATTGAAATATCTGATTCATTATTTATTCATCAGGGCCCAACTTTGCAAATCTGAGAATAGTGTTTGGAAACCAAGCGGATTCTGTTTTGTACATCGACTCGGCAGATGGGACTCCCTTCCAAACTATGGCTAAAGGGTTAAAGCCGTCATTTTAGAAAAGAACCTCAGGAAATGACATTAAGATCTGATCCATTCCCCGTTTCTTTCTGGCAATAATATTTCCCCCAAAGTGGGGGAAAAACACACACTTATTGATATCATGATAATGCTTCTCATTCGGAGTACGAGTGTCAGGATGATGCCTGTGTGTGGAAGTGTTTTTAAAGCTGCCAGGACACTTTCGCTACTCTGAAAGCTGACAAGCCAATGAAAGGGAATCTCTTTTAACTCCATAATAGCAGGTTACAGAGAACATGAGCACTGGTGGTCAAATAGCCAATTATGGTATAAATATCCTTTGTTTACAAAGAGGTGTTAAGTGAGCCTTCGGAGCACAAAGGATCGGGCCCATCTAAGCTACTATTTGTTCTTCAACCCATCATGCCCCCCCTTGAGAAGGCCAGTGCCACTGTAGGTAATAGGCACGCAGAACATGCTCCTCTCTGTTGATTTTAGTTTGCTTTATTTCAATGAGCACTGCTGTTTACTTTTTAAAATTTAAATAAATGTCAGCATTGTATAATTTCTATGTTAACAAAGCAGTGAGCAAAATCCCTTGTATGTTTATAAAATATTATTGTTTAATTCACATAGTTTAGAAATTCCAAATGTTGAGAATAGGAAGGAGGCCAAATACCATCTGTTTATAACTATGATGCATCGTAATATGTGTACTTTTAAAAGGAGTTTGGTCAATCATGCCACTATTTTATCTGCTCGGAATATGCTGAAGATTTAAAACGTAATTTACAGGATTACTTTTAGTGCCTTGCATCCAACTACGAGTTGTAAAGAAATCGGTCTCTTCTCCTTTTCTCAAATCAATCATGCAACAGCCCCAATTAATGGGGTCGGTTAAACGTGTCGCTTTTTGCTTAGCTCCAGAATTCTAACTTTGGCTCAGTCCACTTTCTCGATGCTGATAAAAAAAAATCCAAAAACCAAAAAAAAGCCTCCAAGGACAAATGAAACAAAGCACTTCTAGATGTGTCTTTCTGCCAGGAGATAGTCACTTGGAAAGGGAGGCAGGGTATGGGAGCTAATAAATAATTAGCTCACATCAGCCACGAGAAATTACCTGTGAAACATCCTTTGGTGCTGGGTTGAAAAACAGCATTTGACACTCCCTGTTTTAAAATAGTACTTTCTTGTCCCGGAGACTTCTGATGTCATTTACCTTTTATTGCAAAGGCACTTAATTGCATAGTATGTAACAAAAGGAGAACACTTACTTGCAATAGATGAACAGGGTTTTTTTTGTTGTTGTTGTTTTGTTACAAATCAAGTTATTTACCGAAGAATGCTCCTGTTCTTTGCAAACTAGAGACACTCAGCATCTGGGCCTCCGGTGCAGGGCGGCAATCCTGTTGACATCCTGAGGTGGTGCTGGGATCTCCCTCAGATGACCTGTGAAAATTTGGAAAACGGGATTCAAACATTTACTAGCAAATGACGGTTATTTGATTTTTTTTCTTTTGCAAGGGAGAATCATTAGGAACTACACTTTGAAATGTTTTTGCCATCAAGCACACGTAGAAACATAAAAACACACTCCCCCGGAGCTGGGCACATTCTGGGGGTTTGACTGCTCAGCTGAGAGTAAACAGGTACAAAGCGGCTTCCCTGTCCTCAGCAACAGCAATTTTCTCAAACATGTTAGGTTTAGCAGCTTCTAAAATGTTATCAATTAAGATTTTTTACTGATACACAATTAAGAACATTAAGAGTACCATATCTAAGTACACAAACTCTTATGTATATGTGTGTGTGTGTGTGTGTGTGTGTGTGTGTGTGTGTGTATGTGTGTGTGTGTTTCTATGTGATTGTTACATTTTAAAAGTCTATTTTGTTTTCTTTCTGGTTAGATTACCCCCTTCCCTCCCCCCCAAAAAATGAATCTTTATATCATAGAGATTTGCTCAGGCTTGTTTTCCTTTGAACTAAAATAAGAAAATACCACACTCTTTTCTTCTAAGTAATTGCACAAATGTATGAAATAGAAGAGAAAATACAAGGGAGGGAGGGAAAGAGGGGAGAAGAAAGAGGAGAGAGAGAGAGAGAGAGAGAGAGAGAGAGAGAGAGAGAGAGAGAGAGAAGAGAGAAATGGGGAAGGATAAAGAGAAAAGAAAGTGGAGAAAGTAGAGGTGAGAGAAGCAAATAATACTGAAATAAAAGAGGCTTGTTAAGGAAAACTTTCAAAATTGCTTTTGAGCAGAATAAAACACAATCATTAAAAGCATAATAATTTCCAGATAAAACCCAGATTGTTGCATTCACATATTAAACAGGTAAGAGAAGCTCTTAAGTGAAACTTGAGAGATAACTGTGGACTAGTTTTTCCACTGGAGCCAAGCTGCTGCTGCTGCTGCTGTTTCTCTTTCTTCTTCTCATTCTCCTTCTTCTTATTCTCCTTCTTCTCATTCTCCTTCTTCTCCTTCTCCTTCTTCTTAAATATATTTTATTGATATTTTACAGAGAGGAAGAGAGGGATAGAGAGTTAGAAACATCAATGAGAGAGAATCATTGATCAGCTGCCTCTTGCACACCCCCTACTGGGGATGTGCCCACAACCAAGATACATGCCCTTGACCAGAATCGAACCTGGGATCTTTCAGTCTGCAGGCCGACACTCCATCCACTGAGCCAAACCGGTTCCGGCAAGCCAAGTTCCTTCTTAAGTGGAGCTTGTCCTAGCTCCCCACACCCACCCTGTGGGAGAGAGCAGAAGACACATACTTTGCTTTTGACGCATGTACAATCTAGACGCAAACCATAGATGTATACAATAAACATGACTATATATGATGTATTGTTTATATGTTACCTACTGGAGGTGCAAAAATAAAGATGATTTTAAATGGAGGAAATTCAGACAGAAACTAACCAGCAGTTAATTTCTAAACAAAATAAGCATCTCTTTGCAGTAGATAGACAGTATAATTGAGATGGAAGGGCATGTAGGTACACATTTCACATTGCTTTGGGAGCTGGCTTAGAACCATAGCAATGGCCCAAGTGTGCACATGTCAGTGTATAGCCATGTTATCTTCCCAACCAAAGTCACTTTATAAGATAACTTACTCTCATATGTTGCTATAGTGCCCTGAACTAAAACCATATAACTTAACCAATAGTGTGTGGGCATTCATAGGTATCATATTTAAATGGTGGAAAAAATTAAAGAAATTAAGAGGAAGAAAAACCGTGTGGGAGGCTACTTGCTTCTTCCAGTGCATCTAAAACATGCCAGAAGCTTTCCTTCATTTTGCTTTTGATGAAGAATTACTGACCCAAGCAAGAGTCAGATGAGGACTACCACTAATCAACAATAAAAGCAACAACAACAACAACAACAATTGCTTTTTTTAGGAGAGAAATATAAAAAGTAGTAAATTTGCCCATTTAAAAAATTAAGACGAAAAGACATAAAATTTAACACACACCATAAATAATAAATATTCTTCAGTTTCATGTGATGGCTAATTAAGGAAAAAGCCCATGTGGAAAATTTGGAGGAGAGATGAATATAACAAGGTAATTAACTCTTTGCTCCTTCGGCTTTAGAGAAGAGACAGCAGGGGGAGGTTTCTTTCAAGTGTGGGCCTGCAGTGAGTTCAGAGAGCAAATCTGCCTCTCCAAAAGAAATAAGAGGGATCCTACTAGCTCTCCACCTCAAGCCCACCTTCTCTCTGGCTTGGGCGTCCCAAAGTCTCAGTTCCTGAGCGCTTTGTTCTTTAAATTGAATTCCTGCGCTTTAAGAGATGGTTAGCAGCTGGGTTCTTGCTTGGTTCTCTTGGGCCGTCCATGATGAAATCTGCTCTCTGGTATTCATCCTGTCCTGTTTGAGAAAGTCTTGATAGTTGAAAATGCACTTTTTCATCCATCCTCTAATTTACTCTATGTAATAAATACCCTTGTGATACACACAAGCCACAGGTTTAGTCCGAAACTTCAGGACAGGGAACTCAGAATCGGACTGTGAGTAGGCTGCAGAGCTGAGACTAAAAGTCAGACCACGTGGTGCCCCATTTCTCCCTTTCCTTCAGGCTAGATTTCATCTTTTGTCTTTCACTTGAACTGTGGGCATTACAATAAATTACAATCACCGTTTTTTGTTTGTTTGTTTGTTTGGCATTGGGAGGAAAGAATAAGGAAAAGGAGAAAGAACAGAAGCTGGAGGAAGATGGGGGAGAAGGAAAAAGGGGGGAACCCTAAAACAACCCCCATAGTTTTCTGTAAAGTGGTGAAGGACAAAAGCATTACATTGCTAGCCTTTTCCTTACAGAGACCAGTAAGGAGGGAAGCACTTCCTAAAATTTCTACCAAATAATGGGAAAAATGAATTCCAAAGCTATCCCGGTGTTTTGTGTTTTAAAGGATAGAAATTTGAAGTAGATAATCCATTGACAGAACTCCTTAATGAGTTCTTGACTATGATGAGTGGGCCCCAAAGCTTAACTTTGAGTATGAGACAGAGAGAACTATCTTGTTTATAACATTAATGGGAATTTTCAGACACTGAAAAAAAAAAAACTGGTAGAGAGGAAAAGAAAATGGTCATAGGATAGAGGGACATAAACTAGGACTTAAAAATAACTTCTTTCAGTAAATACATTTACCTCTAATTTAGTTAGATTTGGTCTCTGTGGTTTGCAAGCAATGAATTCTAACTAATATACTTGTATTTGTAATAACTAGGAATTGTGTCAGTTATAGCTACTACTGGTATTATTTGAATCAAATAGCTTTCTTGAAATATCCTTATATCATGATTAACCAGGCCTATTCATTTGGTGCACTAGGAAGGGGTTGGAATATGATGCCTGTGTCGAAACCGGTTTGGCTCAGTGGATAGAGCTTCGGCCTGTGGATTGAAGGGTCCCAGGTTTGATTCCGGTCAAGGGCATGTACATTGGTGTGGGCACATCCCCAGTGGGGAGTGTGCAGGAGGCAGCTGGTCGATGATTCTCTCTCATTGATGTTTCTAGCTCTCTATCCCTCTCCCTTCCTCTCTGTAAAAAATAAACATATATATATATATATATATATATATATATATATATATATATATAATAAAAAGAAGGAATTGAGCTTTACCTGCACATGCCATGGACATTCACTGCTGCCCTTGCAGTGGTTTTCTTAAAGTAAGGTTTTGGTCAATATCGCTAATGCATACTTGTCAGTTTTTATAAGTATTTCACTTATTGATAGGTTCACAATGTAAACATCTTTAAATAATTTTCAATCAAGAACCGTGGACAATATTTCATTACATATATAGATATACAATATACATATATTCTTTATTCATTCATTGATGGAGTCCTAGGTTGTTTTCATATCTGGACTATTGTAAATAATGCTTCAATGAACATAAAGTGCATATAGAATTATAAATTGTGTTTTCAAATTCTAAACTAAAAAAAAAAAGCATAACAAATGAACACACAAGATAAAATAGGAAGAAATTCATACACACAGAGAACAAACTGACGGTTGCCAGATAGGAGGAGGTGGAAAGATGAGCAACAAAGATGAAGGCGACTAAAAAGTTCAAACCAGTTATTGAATAAGTCATGGGGATGTAATATACAGCATAGGGAAGAGATTCAATTACTTTGTAATAACTAGGAATGGTGTCAGATGAGTACTGCTAGACTTAACCATGGTGATCCCTTCATAAAGTACATAAACGTCTAACACAGTGCTGTACACCTAAAATTAATATAATATTGTATGTCAACTATAACTAAAAAAAGAAGGCACTGCAGAAAAATGTGCTACTCTCTTCTGGAACATGTATATGACTTCCTTTTACTGAAATGTTTTTTTAAAGTTCTGTGGGGTTTTTTTATGTAGATGAAGAAATTACTTGGATTTTAGAAATGTACTTTTTAATCATCTAGATATCAAGCAAGTATTTATTGACCATGACTTTAAATTTCCCAGTAATAGTTTTCCCCAAATGCTTAGTATCTTGCTTTTACATTTATTCATGTATTCCTGTTTTGTTCATTCAGTACTTCATTTAATCATTAATTTATTCTTTATTTATTCAGAAAAATGTTATTAGTTACCTAATATGTATGTGGAAGGCATTGGGTTGGCAAGGAAAAAAGCAGCGTTAAATATTTGTACAACATAAAACACAAGGCATGTGTGTGTGTGTTTTTGTTTTTGTTTTTTTTTTCCACTTGGTAACATTTGCAAAAGGGAAGCAATAGGACAAAAACAAGGAGCATGGGGTTTCTAGTCTTTCCAGGTCTTCCTAATATGGTCTCTCGTGTTCTGAGGTGAGTCCTGCTTTGACAGGCAACTTCTTTGGGTTTTTAAGCACAAGAATAGGGAGGAAAGGGAGAGAGAACAAAAGTTCAGAAGGTTAAGCTGTGGGGAGGAGGTTATCTTGATGTGAGACTGGAATCTGAAGGCAGATGTAAAGGAGCAGAAGCAGCTGCTGTGTGTGAACTGGACGGGAGATGTTTAAAGATCCCCGTGCCTTCATCGTGTTTAAGAAAACAAACGAAGAACTTGAGTTATTCTGAAAATATTTTTGGTTGTTGCACCATTGTGTGTTTTTCCTGGCAGTGATGTTGATGATGTTCTTCACGTGGGTTATTATGTTGTAGTGTCCAGGACGCTGTTTGATTGCAGGTGACAGAAATCAGCTCACACTAATCAGGCATAAAATGTGGCCTATCTGTGTTCAAAAGTCTTAGAGCATGATCTTGGGCATCATGAGAACTTCCCTTCCCTTCTCTTCTCTTCTCTTCTCTTCTCTTCTCTTCTCTTCTCTTCTCTTCTCTTCTCTTCTCTTCTCTTCTCTTCTCTTCTCTTCTCTTCTCTTCTCTTCTCCTCTCCTCTCCTCTCCTCTCCTCTCCTCTCCTCTCCTCTCCTCTCCTCTCCTCTCCTCTCCTCTCCTCTCCTCTCCTCTCCTCTCCTCTCCTCTTCTCTCCTTTCTCCTTCCCTTCCCTTCCCTTCCCTTCCCTTCCCTTCCCTTCCCTTCCCTTCCCTTCCCTTCCCTTCTCTCTCTCTCTCTCTCTCTCTCTCTCTCTCTCTCTCTCTCTCTCTCTTTCCCTCTCTCTCTCTTCTAGATTATTTTCTATCCCTATAAAGTTACCTAGCTGTGGTGGGAAATATGACCCTTGTGTATTTCACATGATTCTTACAGCCATAGAAAAGAGAACCTATCATTCTAATCTCACCCTGGTATTTAGGACACATATTCACTCTACCTAGGTAACTTGCCTACCCTTGTGACAGGGGACTTAGGGAAACTGAGCAAGATATAATTTCAGATGACTGCTCAGGTGTTACAATAGGATGGGTCCTTTAATCCATGTTAAAAGAAAATTTTCAGCTATTAGGCAAAGAAATAGATTATGATATACTTGACATTGTATCTCTTGATGAACAATTGTCTCTTTAGTTGTGGCATATACACTGCTATCACTACACAGAGTTGAATTAACTTATATTTAACTATATAACTGTCTTTTCAAATAGCTTTCAAAGGATTACACTCCACGGTAGTGTAATTGGAAAGTTATTGGATGTACAGAAAAACATGGAAATAGACTCACAAGACTAAGCTACAATAAGTGAAGTTACTATTTATCACTGGAAAAAAAGAGGGAAATGCATTTAAATGTCATCTACAAACACTCAAGTCCTTTGCAGAGACCCTAAGATATAAAAGATACACAGGGAGAAATAAATCCCTGTTTCCTTTTGTTAAGACATGCCCAAAAGAATTGCCTGTCACCTACTAGACAGTACAATTGAGATTATAAAAAGATTGTGGCATTTCCAAGTTAGAAAAGTTCATACATTGTGAAGGCTTATCATTCAGATGTCAAGTATCTGTCAAAAACTACTTGTTGATTTTATTAAAAAATTATTAATTTCCAAGAGAGTAAGTTATTAGGGGTAGGGGACTGTCTGAATTAATGAAATTGAGAGTGCAATTAGTGCCTTCAGAGGAAGTCTACCAAAGATGAGCTCACCATTCAAAATTGCAAAATATACAAGATAACAATCTAACCTTAAGAGAATTGGGAAAGAGTAAAACTAGAAGAATTAATGCTCCCAAGAAAATTTAGATAATAGAAATACTAGAAATATTTATATGTAAATAAAATATGTAGATTTTAAAATGTTAAAAACAGTACAAATGGGGGAAAAATGTTAAAAACAAGGTACAGATAGATTTGAAAAAGAACCAATTAGAAGTTCTAGAAATAGAAAACATAGCTCTTGAAGTAAAATAAAATCAGTGGTTCTAAGGTCATGTTAGATATAGTTTAAAAGAAATTCATGAACTAAAAAATAGATCTGAGGTTATAAAGAAGTTTCATTATGTACATATAATTTATGTACACACACAAATATATATACAAGGAAAGGTTAAAATGAAAAAGTCGCTTACAATGGAAATTTCATTTAGGATTCAGTAGAAGGAATGGGAGAAAAATTACCTATTGAGGCAGATTATCTGCAAAGAAATACTAAAGAGATTGACAGCAGACTTCTCAATTGTAATATAATAGGCACAAAAAATAATATTGGCAAAATGTTGAAAGTACCTGTCAATCAAGAATTCTATATCCATATATATTTCATAATGTATACCTATGTCATTCAAAAATGAGGTCAAATGCAAGTACTTTTTTTCCCCAAATACAGAATAAGAAAGCCTAAGACTCACAGACCTTTGCTGAAAGAACCAAGTCAGATGTTCTTCATAAAAAGACACTGAACCCAGACAAGGGTAATTTATAAGAATTAGTAGTGACAAAGAAAAATGACAAGCTGTAGATAAATCTAAATAAGCATTCTTCAGAATGAAATAATAAAAACAACCATTTTGGGCCATAATCTCAAGATGGAACATTGCTTGATTTTACAGAAGTTATTTCTAAGGGTGGTGGAGAGGTGTGGGGGGTGAGGGGGGAAGGATTCCCAGGGATTTTTTATTTTTGGTTTGTGTTTGAATGTGTCATATGAAATTTAGAAATAAATAAATTATCTAAATTTAAAAAGAAAAATGGATATAAAAGTCTGAGAAACAGCAACATACAGGGCAAGTGGAAAATAATAAAATTTAAAGTATAGGTTTATTCTTGTCTTTTTTAAAGAGGCTAAGTATACTCATTAAGATAAGGTCTTACAAACTCAGAGTAACAGAACAGAAATAAAATATATTATTTCAAAAAAGAAGAAATTTTTAAGAATCAACAAGCTTGAATGACCCACCCAAAAAAAAACAAGAAAAGAGAAAAACAAAATGATGGTAAAAAGAAGCACAAAATATAATGGTGTAAATAAGTTCAAATATACAAGACATTATAATAAATATAAGTAATCTTAGGTTGCAGCTAAAAGAAATACTAAAAGCTTGAATTTTAAAATTTACATACCATATTTGCCGGCGTATAAGACGACCTTTTGGCCCTGAAAAATATGCCTCCAAGTGGGGGGTAGTCTTATACGGCGAGTATATAACAAACTCTGTATTTTTAGTGGAAATGTTAGGGGGTCGTCTTATACGCCCAGTCGTCTTATACGCCGGCAAATACGTATTTTTCAGGGCCAAAAAATCGTCTTATACGCCGGCAAATACGGTAAATAATTTCTACTATAAATACATCTAAACCTTAAGACCATAAAAAGTTTAGAAGTAAACTTCTAGGAAAATAAAGAGGAGGCAAATACCAGCTAATTGGAATAAAAAGCTAATGCTGCTAAATTAATATTAGAAAAAAAGACTTTAAGACAAAAACCATTATTAAGACACTAGAGCCCCAGTGCACAAAATTCATGCATGGAGAGGGGGTGTCCCTCAGTGCAGCCTGCATGTCTCCAATCTGGGACCCTCAAGGGATGTCCGACTGCCCATTTAAACAGGCAATCTGACATCCTTCTCACAATCCATGACTGCTGGTTCCCAACCACTAGCCTGCCTGCCTGTCTGCCTGATTACCCACAACTTCCCTCCCCTGCTAGCTTGGTCACGCCCAGTTGCCCTCCCCTGCCAGCCTGGTTGCCCCAAACTGCCCTCCCCTGCTGACCTGGTTGTCCCTAACTGCCCTCCCCTGCCAGCCCCATTGCCCCTAATTGCCCTGCCCTGCCAGCCTGGTCATTCCTAACTGCCCTCTCTTGCAGGCCTGGTTGACTTTAACTATCCTCCCCTGCAGGCCTGGTTGCCCCCAACTGCCTTCCTCTGCCGGTCCAGTCACCCTTAACTGCCCTGCCTTGCCAACCTGGTCACCCCCAACTGCCCTCCCTTGCAGGCCTGGTCCCTCTCAACTGCCCTCCCCTGCTGGCCTGATTGCCCACAATTGCCCTCCCCTGCCGGCCATCTTTTGGTGGCCATCTTGTGTCCATATAGGGGTGGCCATCTTTTACCACATGGGGGCTGCCGTCTTGTGTGTTGGAGTGATGGTCAATTTACAAATTACTCTTTTATTAGATAGGATTGTTAAGAATAATTGTGGTTAGTACATATTGACAAAAGGAATAAATCACCTGGAAAATATAACAATTCTGAACTTGTATGCACCAAATAACATACATTCAAAATATATGAAGCAGATATTGACCACATTTTAGGGGAAAATGGACTAAAATCATAATGAAAAATTTTTTTTAACAATCTTGTCTCAATAATTAGTAAACCAAGCAGGCAAAAAAATCTTAATAAGGATATAGAAGATTTAAGCAACACAAATTATAAGATTGATATGTTTGATATATATATATTAAATTCTGAACCCAACAGTTTGAGAATATGAAATATATCCCAGGAAACTTGGATCATTCACCAAATTGACTATTAATCAGGCCTCATAGAAAATATCAACAAATACCAGAATTGATCTGAATATTATTAATTTAAAAATTAGAAAATAGAGCTGAATACAATGTCATTAAATTAGAAATCAGCAACAAAAATCCTTAATATATTTGAAAATACAGGATAAACTTAGTCATGAGCTAAAAAATTGAAGGATAATGATGGGTGGAGGGGGCCAAAAGGGAAAAACGGGGGACATCTGTAGTACTCTCAAGAATAAAATAAGTTAAAAAAAACAAACAAAATAAAAATTAAAAAGCAATTTTAAAAAAAGCATTACAAGGCAAAACTTGAGTGACACTATTTCCCCTTTCTCAATAATTTAGTCCTAAATCAGTAGCTGAGACAGAGAAAGGTTGTAGGATCTGCAGTGTCAGAGGAGGATATCAAGATCCATAGAGGATGAGGAGAGTATCCACTCAAGGCTGGCAGGCAATTTAGCAGAAGGAATCATCCTGGACAGGGTAAGAAGGTACCCCCACAACATAGTCAGGGCAATATATAAGAATTCATTTACATGGATTGAAGATTAGTTGCATAAAATGAAGTTAACTGCATAAATAAATAACTGAAGAATTATGGAAGCTAGTCTTCTCGCTATTAAATTTAATAGTGGACAAAGGTTATGATTCTATAATTTCATTTTTTGAAAAGTTAGATATATGTAAAGGGCAAAAACTAGAATGGACATGTGACTTGAAAGTATTAGCATTAACTCATGATTTTCAATATATATTGACAGACGGAGAAGGAAGGATGAGAATAATAAAGGGGCAATTCCTAAACTACATTAATCTAAAAGTAGGTTTTTAGGATTTCGCGCCACTAAGAAAACAGCCCAAACTATCCTCTTCATTCACATCCACCCCCCACTGCTTTCCAAGATCATTAGCAACTACCATTGAGAGAGGAACCAGTCCTTACATGATTTCCTTCTGCAGCTGAAAGAGCCCAAGATCAGCGGATACAGCAAGTGGGTTTGCAAAAACAGTGCGTTGGAAAAGAAATATCATTCAGAGTCTAGGACACTGAAAAGTGTTTTTAAAAAAGACATTCTCCCAAGTTTGCTTGTTTACTGAAGAAAATAAAGGGCATTCCTTTCTGTTCTGTTTGGAGTCTTCTCTTTTTATCTTGGCCATGCTAGGTTTATATTGTATACTTTTAGGAAGAGCTGTATAGGAGCAAATTTGTAATTCTAAAGCAGTCTACAAATGTACACTCACACAGCATAACTCAACCACAGCGTTATGCAGATTTTTCTCCATCTTAAGTCCTGCAGTTCTTAAAGGAAAATGTGGATGCAGTGGTGTGTCACAACTGCTGTGTGAGAAGTCCAAGGAAGTGGGGTACAGCATGATGATCAACCTTGGCATCCCCCGCATGCAGCGTGATTACATTGTAATACTGTTTGATGCAATCGTATGTTTGATCAGTTTCAAGAGATGAATATCACTTCACTTCAAACAATATAATACAGTCTCATTGTATGGAATTATGGCTGCTGTCAATCAGCATATGGTATAACCCTTAAAGTGCCATCTTTGGGGAATGTCATAAAAACGATTGCAACACTTGCATTAATTAGTAAGTTTTTGCACTCAAACCAAGCAAAACCGGTTAAGATAATTTATCTGCTATATCTCAGTTCATTTTTCTCATCATTAGAAACATGTATATAACCCATACGTGCACACATTCAGCTAATGAGCTCAACTTACTGGGGCAACCATACTAATAAAAATGCTATAATGTATATGCGCCCCCTTCCCCATTCCACCCTATATGGATCAATAAGCTATATTTTCTCTATTTTGCTTATGGTCCACAAATATACCCCTAGAGGCCAGGTGCACAAAATTCATACATGGGGGGCGGGCATCAGCCTGCCTGCACCCTCTTAAAATCCGGGACCCCCTGGCCTCTCAAAATCTGAGACCCCTTGGGAGACATCCCTCTCACAGTTTGGGACTGCTGGCTCCTAACTGCTCCCCTGCCTGCCTGCATGATCACCCCCAACCATCTCTGCCTACCAGCCTCATTACCCCTAACTGCCTTTGCCTGCCTGCTTGATCGCCCTAACCCCTCGTCTGCCTGCCGGATCATCCCTAAGTGCTCTTCTGCCTGCCTGATCCCCCCTAACCATATTAGCATATTACACTTTTATTATTATAGATTCTGAACTAATTATCCCATTAACGCGAGGGATTGGTACAAAGTAAAGACAAACACTAAATTATTATTAGGTCTATGTTCTTGACAAACCAAACTCAGAATTCAAGCTCAACAAATGATAAACAGTCGCATGTGGGTAAGTTTGATTGATAAACACAGATTTGGAGTCTTTTGAATGTCAGTAATTTCAATTTTTGATTGTGAATTGTTAGATATAATATTTTGAGGGAATATAATTATGATTTTTTTTTCACTAACTATGGAATATTTTTCATCTTGGTTGAGTTGTATTTCTCTGTTATTAGTTATTTTGTTTTAGGTTTTGTAATGGTCACCCTGTCATACTTACTATTGCAATTTTTCCCAATGTACACATAACTTGAGAGATTACTGCTTTAACATGGTACACACTGATTTTACCTAAGACTTAAAATACTTTCTCAATGTAATTAATACCTCCAGATTTAACTTTGTTTGTTGACAGAGTATATATTATTGGGACATTATGAACCTTTTTCTGAGTAATGCCTCTGTCCTTTTGTCTCCTGGCATTTTCCTTTCCATTTTCCCCCAGTGAACTTCAAGTCTGTTGTCAACTCAGTAATCACCTGCTGTGGTTGACAATTTCTTAGATAGTTTCCAATGACATCTGCCTCCCAGCATTCATAAACTTGTATAATCTTCTCCCTTTGCATATGGGCTGAACTAGTGACTTGCTTAAAATGAGTAAGAATGTGACCAAAGTGTTTGGATGTCGCTTTCATGATTAGGTTATAAAAGAATATGATGTTTTTCTTGTTGACAGTCTCTCTCTAGCTGGCTTATATGAACCAAGCTCCCATGTTGAAGGGCCCAATGTGGCAAGGAACTGAGGCAGCTTCTGGACAACAGCCAGCAAGAACCTGGCTCTCATTCCAATAAACCCATAAGGAACTGAATTCAGCCAACTACCTTGTGCTTGGAAGCTGATCCTGCCTCGGGTGAACTTTCATGTAACTGTGGCACCAGGTGAGGTCTAGATTTCAGCCTTCGGAGAGACCCTGGATGAGGGAATCCTGCGAGGGGGAGCCCAGATTCCAAGCCCACAGAGACTGGCCATGGTTGGGAAGTCACTAACTTTGGTTTTATTTGCTACATGGCAATGGATGACACTCCTACTATCTCTTAATGAACATACTTGATATTCTTTTTGTAGTGAGTAGTAAAATAGTTGAATTGTAGGTCTTCACACTTTGCCTCCAAAATAGAGAAGATTATACTCATGGGCAGGCTGCGTGGAAGTGCTGACCAAGGCCACAAAGAAATATGGGAAGTCTCTAGGACCTTCCAGCAAAGCTCCCACTCTGATTCTCAGGGCAAAAGATATTGACCAGTGTTTATTCTTTGAAATAAGATTGTAAAGGTTTGAAGTATAAAGGTGCTATTTCTTTTTCCAAGGCAAAGTTTGACACATACACTTACTGGGACTATGGAAATATTAAATGGTTTTTATTCATGCCTCCAATGCCACATTCAAGACACATCTGCCTTGTTTCACAGACTCTTTTCACATGGCCCGTCATGTCAGCAGCCTGTTGAGTTCTAGTCTTTGTGGTGGAATTGTTAAAGATCCCATGAGAGCCTTTAAAAAAATTAAATGTAAGTTGTCTTACTATTAGTAGTTGTCAGTATTTGAAGAGTTGGTCCAGCAACAGTATATACTTTGTAAATTATTTTATTAATCATTCAATTATCTACACCTTGAGAAAGTGTATCAAATCTTAGGTAAAATCAGTGTGTACCATGTGCAGAGATAATACAATTGGGTAGGAGAAGGAAGTCAGTTTGGTACAGACATGTTTCATGTGTGGGCCATGTGTGATTTATCAAGAACTGATTGATTTAAACGGTCCCTAAGTAGTCTAGGATTTAAAAGAACAATGGGGGGGAAATGAGACTTTTTTCCTTATTAGATTAACAAAGATTTTTTTTTAATGAGTAATATCCAGGCTGGGTTATAGGGGAAATGGGTTATACACAGTTGGTGAGAGTATAATTTGGCACAACATTTTTAGAGAGTAATTTAATAGAATACTTCAACAATTTTTAATTTTTAAAAATTTTTATTGATTTCAGAGAAGAAAGGAAAGGGAGAGAGAGATAGAAACATCAATGATGAAAGAGAATTGCCAATTGCTGCCTCCTGCATACGCCCCACTGGGGAAGGAGCCCACAACCTGGACATGTGCCCTTGACTAGAATCGAACCAGGGACCCTTCAATCCACATGCTACCCACTGAGCCAAACAAACAAGGGCAGAATACTTCAACATTTTATGTCTATTTCATGTCGAGAAGTGTATGCCAAGAAAATAAATCTGAACTTGCAAAGATGCTAAGAGCTGTTTATTGAAGCACTGATTATAAGAATGAAAATTTAACACAACCTAAATATCTGTCAATAGAGTTAAATACATTAGGAAATACACAAAATACAGGCTACCATAACAAGCTAAAGAGAAACACTAATATTATGGAAAGGCTTATCAGAAATAATTGTTATTTTTTTTTAAGTTAGGCATTGAACAAAACATTTAAAAAAATGCTAACCATAGATGTGCACGTGTGAACAACTGAGAGCACTAAATCATTTCAAACTGGTTTTCCCTAATAAAGGAACTTTTATGAGGAACTTGAATGTTTTTCAGTGAGCATGTATTATTTATTAGTCAGAAAAGGCAGCTATTTTCACTTTGAAAAAATTCTAGATACTAGTTTTTGCTTTTACTCTTTCTAACACTGAAAAAAAAAATTTGACCTCCAATTGCTTACCTATTTTATTTCATTAGCTCAGTTAAGCACCTATTGTGTGTCCTGTGGTAGTCACTGAAGAAATGCTGTTAAAAGCAATAGCCTTGAATTCTGATGAAAAAGACAGGTACATTTCACATGTAAATAAACTTTGTAAATGCTCAGAGTAGATGTAAGATAAGGTGGAGTCACAAAGGAGGGAGTGATCAATTTGAAATTGCAGAACAATTCATCTTTGCAGGTATTTCCTTCACTACAAACGATAAATGTCTTGAGACTGATTCTATAACACATGCTTTTAAAATACTTTTTAGGTTCCACAACCTTGCAGATAGTGTTCAAAAATATCTCTCCATTCACTGTATTCATTGTTAGAGTAGTAGTTTTTGAACTTTTGGGATTCAAGACTTAAGTTCAAGTGATAGAATAAGCAGTGGGACATCTGTATGGATTAAAAAATTCAAAACACTCTAAACAAATAAGCAACACCTTCAGGCAGGGGAAGGTCTTATGGGTCTATGATAAATATGGGTCTATGATACCCAAGGTGAGCTAGTTCACATAGTTGCCATTAAGCACAGAGGTTCAGTGTTTGAGTAGAAAGTCCATATTCTAATAATTCCTGTTAGGCTAATTATGCTTGTATGAGCATATATGTAATCCACATGGAATATACATGTATATGTGAATATGCTCACATAATGCATATTCATACATACATATTTGGAAATCAAAGATTTGGTAACCATGCTCACCCTTCATCACTGATTTGCCATTTTCTATTTATTTCACAAGGAGAATTGTACGGTAGAGCACTTACCTAAGTCAACACACTCCTTCAGGGCAGACAGCCTCCCAAGGAAGCCCATTGAATAGCTGAAGGCAGATGGACATTTGATGGCACACCTGGGCGGGGTAGGGGGCTGGCTCAGCTATTTCAGAGGAAACTGAGAAGAAGCAGTGAAAACATATGGCTTCTTTTTGCTTTCACTAGAAGCAGAGAGTTGAACTCTTCATTCACCTTTTTAAAGGGACTGCTGGCACTTGGGGGAAAACTCATTGGGATGCTTCATTCAAGGAGTACTTGCTCTTTCTCCAAAGCTTTCATATATTATCTGAAGATATGGACTCAATTGTTTTTCATCATGATCAGGTGACACACAGAGAGAAGGACGAGGTGAAAGAACAAGGGTAAAGCAAGATACAATGAAGAAGAGATGAGAAAATGGAGTTGGAAACTTGAAAGTGGGGAGAAGGACCAAGTTTCTCTATTTATCAATATGAGAATTTCAGGTCATTCACTGTCAGTAATGACCACACCTGGGAAAGAGCTCTTGGGGATGAGTCTAGCAGTGTTTGACATTTTGAAATTTGTTAGCCATTGCTCATTGGAAAACTCTCTAGACTTGAAATTGGGTTCCAGTGAAAACTTCCTCTAAATGACTGTGCAATCAAGAGAACGTATTTGCCCTACTACGTGTGCCTCAGTATCCCTATTCATTAAAAACAAAAAGGCAAGCAATGCTTATCCAACCCATTCCACATGCCTAATGTAAAAATATGAGAGACTTTGGGTACACAAGAATGCTTCAAAAGATTCAAAACAAATTGCAAAATTCAGACATTAAAATCAAATAAAGAGTTTTCTTGTGTGAATGGTTGTTGAGCAAAATATTTCCACTAAAAACATTAATTGATGAGTTTGGTTAATAAAAGTGTGTGACTTGCCAAGAAATGGATTTGTATTAATTATAAAAATTACATTATAATTAATGCACTCATTAATGATCTACGTATCAATATCAATTGAAGGTTTAATATTTTAAGGAGGACGGGCAATTAGCAGTTTGACACCATGAAAAAGAGATAACCAACTGACTGATGGGTCCCCATCAAGTTTAATTTTAATTTGTTTCTAAAGTATCTTCTTTGGAGTGAATTTTAAATGCACATCGCTCTTTCTCCTTCCAGAAAATGAATATATATGTTGTTTAAGATGCATGTCTGAACAACAAAGAATGAAGTCTGGCATATGTAACAAGAAATGAGCCTATCTTCTAAATGGGCTGGATGGTTGGTGTAAGTCCTGTTCTCTCCCACAGTAATATAACTGGATTGCTCTTTAAATTAAGTGAATTTGTATGTCCGTTTTTTCCTTAATGGAATCAGTTTTGATATACTCTTTGTTCGTGATGTTTCAGGCTTCAGTGTAAGGGCTCTTTGTATTAACTTTTTAAAGTTACATTACAAAGAGGTTTAAGAATTCCCAACAGGCTTTTATTTAACCAAAGCTTTTGATCTCAGACCTGCTGGGACCTAGTGAAATCCTTACCAATTCTCCGGGAACTCCTCACTATTGGAATTTGAAAAGGCCCACCTGAAGGATTGAACTCCTGGTATGGTTTCAGCCATCCTTTAGATCACTCTATTCAAGCAGACTGCGAGGGGGTCTACCGCACCCTTTGTGATCTGCTAAGCAGCCTAAGGTGTCCTTTGCATAAGTTGTTCTCCGAGGAAATAAAAATCGGGAGGACACAGGCCTGTATACCTTACTTCCTGCTATCTTCAGTTAAAGGGGCATTGCAGGGGGTCTGCTTAACATCCTTTGCTACCTAAATACCTTTTGGACATGGGAACTCAATAAAAGACCTTTCATTGCATCCATTACCCTACTGCGGTGCATAACAAATTAGATTTAAAAGGCTACTTCTTTCCCTTACAGCAATTTCCATCATTTTCTTTAAAATTTCAATTCAGTGTTTAGTGACGGACTATTTTATAATATACTTTAAACCTCTATAATGCCAATTATGCTGGCTATTATTTCCAAAAAAAAATTAGGCTTCTAGTACTATAGACAAATTGTAGTTTTAAAAGACAAAGTAGGAAATCGACTATGTTTAAAACATGTTAAATAGAAAGCAAATATTATTTTAAATAACTTTTAAAAACTATAAATGTGAATTAATTTTGTATTTGGCCCCAGACTCACATTTTTAGAAAATATCGGGACTTGAAAATTATCAGTGCCACATGGTAAACTATTTTGAAAAAGAATGAAATGAAATTCTTAATTATGATATTGAAACCTTTTATTTATTTTATTTAAAAACTTTATTGTGCAGAGATTTTAGGGCATGTTAGCAACAGCAAGCACAGAAAGCAAATAAAACTTGGCAAAAGATACAATATTTTCTGCCACGTGTGAGAAAAACGGATTTGCCTACAGGTCACTCCTATATAAATCTTGATCTTTACTTTTGCATTAATGTGATAATAAGGCATCGTCATTATTTAAAAAAGAAAATTGTACTCTAGCTTGATAAAGCGAGATTGACTTGCTCCTGTTAATCTCATTGCATCAGATGCTACTATCCCTGACAAAGCCTCATGGTAACTTTATGCCAAAAAACTAGAGATAAATATATATATGTATATCCAGAAGCTGTGAAATATTTGCCATTCGTCGCTCACTGCTAGAGGTTAAATGCTATCATGCTACACATGTACCACCAATGACCAGACACTAGAGGCACTGGGCCCTCCTTCTGTGTTAAATACAGGAAAGTAGCCCAGCACAATCATAATTCTGAATATGTGGTAGAGTTGTCAGGCAATGTGTTTAATTTGGGGTTCAGAAATAACGTTAGCATACCCATAGACATGGCATAATTGTTTCATTTCTTGATTTATTAATTTTCAAAAACTTGTTATACATCTTATTGGTAGATATTTACTAGTATAAATAGCTGCCTGATGTAATATTATTTTCTTCAATTACTAATAACTGATTATATGAAGTTAAGATGTTATGAGTGCTGTTCCTGGTGAAAGAGGGCCCAAACACTTGCAGAAATGTGAGAATGGTGGGAATGATAAAGAAATGGTTTCTGATTTTTATGGATAATATTATACAAGCATTATTTATTAATAATCCCCCCTTCTCTGTAAAAAATGTAGTTTTATGCACACACATGTAGTTTAATATAGCATTTCTTTTAATTTCAAATTTACTTTCACTCACTCTTTTTTGAAAAACAAATTATATTTTCTTGATTTCAGAGAGGAAGGGAAAAGGGGAGAGAGGTAGAAACATCAATGATAAGAGAGAATCATTGATTGGCTGCCTCCAGCATGCCCCCCACTGGGGATTGATCCGGTAGCCTGGGCCCTGACTGGCAATCAAACTGTGACCTCTTGGGTCATCCATTAATGCTCAACCACTGAGCAACACCGGCTGGGCATCACTCAGTCTTACAATGTAAGTACTTACAATTTAGGGGGTGGTTACTCTGCAATATCTTTCAGTTTAAAAGATGTGTATCACCTTTGATCTGAAATAAATGAACTTCCAAAATATGGCCTTTGTAAATACAATATTGGTATGGCTGTAGTGATAAGCATGTTCACTAGTGCATCATGTGTGAGAGTTACAATTGCAATCAATCTAAATGTCATCAGCTCGGGATTGCTAATAAGATAGCAAGCATCCATGTAGTGGCACTTTCCTTACCAAGTGCCAAGCAGTGAGTCCTCATCCACCCGGCACCCAGTTCAGGTAGGCGTTGTCAATATGTTATGGGTTTAGAAAGTGAATTACAGAGAAGTTAAGTAACTTGCCAAAGTCACAGAGTTACTAAGGGTGATGCTAAGGATTCAAACCCAATGAAGCTCTGTGGTTGCAAAGCTCATGAACTTAATTTAACCCTCTATGATAATGCTCATATATATTTTAAAAATGAGACAGCTTGGACATAATGAAATGAAAAAACGATGCATAAGAAATACAATTTTTTTTAAATGAAGTCACAAAGAGGAAGTACTATAGGCTGTCATTTTGGTAAAAATCATATCCATATCCATTAGAATATGGAGAGAAAAGTTTAAAGGAATGTTCACCAGGCTGCTCACATGAGAGTTTCTGCAGGTGGGACTCTCATGTTCTACTTTATAATTCCTGTAACATTTAGCTATTTTATAAGTGTGTTTGATAAAAACAAGATAGGTATTTATTTAAAATATTAGCATATAATTAATGGACTCAATAAAAATAATGAATTATGGTATCAAGATATGCAGTATTTTTTCAAGATCTCAAGTGTTGATAGTCAATTTGGCCTTTTATTAAATAAAGCAGAAATAAATTACATTGCATAGATTTTTCATTCTATGGACATTATCACAGTCTGTCTTAAGAGAGGATGATAAGCTGTGATAAACTGGTTTGGTTCAGTGGATAGAGTGTTGGCCTGCGGACTGAAAGGTCCCGGTCAAGGGCATCTACCTTGGTTGCAGGTACATCCCCAGTAGGGGGTGTGCAAGAGGCAGCTGATTGATGATTCTTTCTCATCGATGTTTCTAACTCTCTATCCCTCTCTCTTCCTCTCTGTAAAAAAAACAATAAAATATATTTTTTTAAAAAGAAAGCTCTAACATGGAAAGGTGTTTTCCTCATGTAATCAAGTTTTGTAAGTGACTTGTCTTATAACCATTGGAAAAAATCCATTTCATCAATAGAGTTATACATCTTTTTTATTTCTCATTTCCTATATTGGAACACCAAATCTTTTAAAGGTTTTTAGGAAAGGAGGATTCTCACAACCTTTCTAATGTAGAAAAACACTTAGTACGCTGGCACTTACCAGCTGCTTATATAAGCAGCCATTGCACCCAGGCTTCTGAGGAGGGAATGTATGTGTGCATTTCATTCTGAAGTTATAAATGGTATTTGATACTCTCCTAGGCTACACTAGAATTGGGGCTGGATCTCACTCCCCTTCTTGCATTTCGGCATTGGAAAAAATAAATAAAACATAACACACACACACACACACACACACACACACACACGCACACACAAACACACCCAAATCAGTCATGCTTTATAATGCTTTCAAAAATTCTAATTCAAAGATCTGCTTATGGAGCTCATATGGTTTTAAAAGGCAATAAAGAACTTGTCCTATAATGAAAGGGGAGCCATGAAAAATGGCATCTAAAGGAGTAAGTCGGCCAAACAAAAATTTGAGGCAACACCAAGCTCATTGTGGGAATTACAGCTGTCACATCCACCAATGAGACCTGGAGGAAGGTGGCCAGGAAGCCGGGTGCTGGGCTGGGAAGACTGTTCCAGATCCACTGGCAGTTGGCCCTTCCGCTGCTGTACCACCCAGCAGGGCTCAGCGTGCTGGATCTGGTTGCGAACCACAGGAGCGGAGTGAAGTGAAGTACAGCCAATATTGTCAACAGCAAGGTTGTCAGGTTAGTACTAACAATATATTCCTGGGAAGATACAGTGTTTTAAACTTTGGGTTCTGTGGGAAGGAGGAACAGGGAGCATGTGTGGACTTGCAGCAACCCTGAAAGCTTAATCTACCCCTCTGCTCATAGCAACTGGTTATGGAGGTCCAGTTTTCCTTCAACCTTTTGATTCCTGCAGGTAGTGTGTGTCTTACTGATTAAGGAGGACCTCCCGAAATATGGAGAAAGAAGTGAATGCCAGGTTTAAAGGGGAGGTGTTAAGATTAGAAGAGATATTCAGTTTCAAAAGAAAAATGGGTTTTTCTTATAATGACCAATATAAACTGATGCACAAAAATAGAACCAGAGTCATAGAAGCATCTGACAGACTGTCCAACCTATGACAGATGGCAGGGGATGAGGGGGTTAGAGATCAACCAAAGGACTTGTACACATGCATGCAAGCTAAAGCAAAAAACAGATGGGGGCAGGGTGTGAAGGCATGTGCTCCGGGTTGGGGGTGGTCAGGAAGAGATCAATGGGTGGAAAGGAGAATTATGTAATACATTAAACAGTAAAGAATTTAAATTTTTTAAAAAGAGCTACACACTCAAGAAAAAGCTAAAGGAGTTCATCACCACCAAAAAGAAAAATGGATCTTTCATTTTGGCATTGACAAACAGCTGTAATGCTCCTTTACTTCAAACGGGAAAATAAGTGACGCAAAATAGGGGAAAAATATATCATTTTGTAGATTAGCAACTCACTGTGTTTACTGTCAAGTAAAAAGGTATACAATAAAAATTCTAATCATAGCTCACCTCCTCAAACAATAAACAGAGGCCCAGCTGGAGTGACTTGGTTGATTGTCATCCTGTGTACCAAAAGGTTGCTGGGTTGATTCCCAGTCAGGGCACATTCCCAGGTTGCAGGTTTGGCCCCAGATTGGGTCACATAAGGAAGTGATTGATGTTTCTTTCTCATCTCTCTCTCTCTCTCTCTCTCTCTCTCTCTCTCTCTCTCTCTCTCTCTTCCTCTCCATTCCCCTCTCTCTTCCTCTCCATTCCTCTCTCTAAGCATGTCCTTGGGTGGGGGTTAAAAAAAGAAGAAGAAGAAGAAGAAACAGAGAATACACACTTACGGCAAGTCATCTTAGAACACCTTTGAAGCGGAAGAGTGTCCCGCTTGCATAGAGCAGGCCTTCATAAATACTGAAAACTGGATACACTTTGCTGATTTTGAGCTTGTTTTTGCAGCCTGTGGTCCCCCCTAAATAGTATGGCCTCCTGGTTTGTACAAGTGTTTGCTTTGTGTCCCCCCAAAATGCATAAATTGAAATCTCAACTCCTGATGTGATGTTGTGAGGAGGTGGAGCCCTGGGGAGGTGCTTTGGTCATAAGAGTAGAGCCCTCATCACTGGGATTAGTGCCCTCACAAAAGAGAGCCCAGAGAGCTCCCAGCCCCTCCCACCATGTGAACGCAGGGAGAAGACAGTTGTCTAGAAACAGGAAACAGGCCTTCACCAGAACCCCACCACGGTGGCACCCCGATCTTGTACTTCCTGCCTCCAGAACAGTGAGAAATCAATGCCTAATGCTTACCAGCTCCCCAGTCTATGGCACTTGGCTATAGCAGCCCTAACAGACCAAAACAACCTCGCACATATGACAGGCACGTGCCGGTCCTAAGTCTGGAGCATTATTCAGGCATAACTGCAGCTCCACATTTAAGACTCAGTTGAGAACTAGAATATCATTTGGCGAAGAGTGTACGCCTGGAGGTCCCGGGATCCTGTCTGCTCACAGCCAGTGTGTGCAGCTCCCTGTTGCTGGGTGTGGCCATCCTCATGACCCCCTCTGTGTAACGGTGCTTCTCCTGATGCTTCTCACTTTCACACACTCTCTTTAACCTCCTTTCTCGCTCAGACTTCCGACCAATCAAGGTTGCTTTTCTCACGTGGTCCCTGGTCACTGACTTCTACCTGCGTGAATGCCTCTTGGTCTCTGTGAGTATGACCTTCCCTGATGTCTCCTTTCACAGGCCTTGGAGACTGGCTCAGAGACCAGCCGGTGTGCAGCCATGCCTGTGGGCAGACTCTGTCTCCTCACGCCACCGCAGAGACCCAGGTCCTGACTGCAGACAGCAAAGCTCTGGGCAAAGCTCTGATCTCAAACTGAATTGGCATGGCCTGGTTTGACAGCTAATTTTATGTGTCCTTTTGGCTAGGTGGTAGTACCCACTTGTTGGTCAAGTGTTGTGTAGATGTTGCTAGGAAGATATTTTTTAGATTAATATTGAAACCAGTAGACTTTCAATGAAGCAGATTTATCTCAGCAATTTGAGTTTTCATCCCCCAGTTGGTTAAGAAAAAGACTGAGGTCCCCCGTAGAAAGAAAAAGTTCAGTCTCCAGATTGCCTCCAGACTCAAGATGCAGCATCAATTATTCCCCCGGGTCTCCAAGCCTACCTCCTGCTCTGCAGATTTCAGACTGGCTCACCCCCACAATCTCATGAGCCAATTCCTTACAATAACACCCCTCTCTGTGTGTGTAGATATGCACTTCCTCTTAGTTCTATTTTCCTGGAAAGCCCAGACCAATAGGACAGGTAGCAGGTTCATAGAGATAATGATCTCTGATAAGAAGAGGCATTGTGTTCAATGTAAAGAGAAATGGTAAGAACCGACACTAACTAGTTGATCCGAGAAATGAGTGACAAGACTAAGAATACCTTAAATAAATAAACATGAGTCGGCTTTACATTGGCACAAGGAATATCAGTCAGTCAATCATAAGAAAAAGTTCAGTTATATCTAAAACTAGCTCTTCCAGTGACATCAAAGCAAGTAAAATGGCTCAGTTTCATTTAGAGGCGGAAATAAGAAGCTTAGTTTTACTCAAAATCTGCTAGATGCCGGGCCCTTCTTTGCACATGATCTCATTTAACTATCACATACCCTGCCAAGTCCGACCCTGAGATTTAAGGAGACAAGCAGCTTGCCCATGGTTACTTAGGAAGCAAGGGGTGAACGCTTTATTAGCTACGGATACCCAAACCGGGTCGCTCATTACTTGCTTCAAAGTCGCTGGTGAACTTGCTTTCACCCAAGGTCTACTGTGCACTATACCCAGGGATGGGAACACCTGTCTCTGCTTTGTGTTTGAAGTGCAGCTTGAATGTTCTCCTTAAGAGACTCATTTTCTGCTCTTAGACAGGCTGGATCAGGATCACTCGCTATAGCTCTCCTAGCTCCCAGCATTTTTCCTTCAGAGCGCTTGTAATTATGTGTTTGTGTAAAGTCATTTATTTAATTCAGTCTTCTTTACTAGGCTATAAGTGGTACGAGGGTAAGAATTGCATCTATTTTGTGTATCGTTTTATTTTCTGGGCCTAGTGTCGTCCTTAGAAGGTGGTACTGACAGTAAATATATAGTCGAATGAAGCAATGGGAACGAATTTGAAGCTAAATCTAGCAAAGTCCATAGTTCATGCTTTCTTTCATTGCATCACAGGGTTTTCTGATCCTTTCAACTAAAAATTTACAGGTTTCTGACTTATAAAAAGAAACAGAAAAATACCTGCCCACCTCTCAAACACCACCTAAAAAGAAGTCCATTCTTTCGTGTACCACAATGATACTTTACTATTAGTGGAACTTAACCCACCCAGGCACAAAACCTTAGAATGAGATTTGCCTTTATTTTAGCCCATCAAGCAAAATTTTAAAACATTTATACAAAATGTGGGGCCATGATTGTTATATCCTTACCTGAGGATATGTTGATTGATGTGAGAGAGATTGAGAAAGAGAGGGAGAGATATTGAGAGATCAATGTAAGAAAGAAACATTGACTGGTTGCCTCCCGTAGGCACCCTGACCGGGGACCAAACCCACAACCTAGGTATGTGCCCCGACCAGGAATTAAACCCAAAATCTTTTGGTGTATGGGATAATGCTTCAACCGAGTCACCCAGCCAGGGTGGCATTATATTTTTATCTCAATATTTATTTAGATTTACCCACATATATACCAAATTCTTTGATTACCATAATCTGCTCTTCTCCTTTCTTCTAGTTCAATGTTCTTGTTTCTTGAATATATCCTTTAGTAGTTATTTCAGTAAGAAATCTGAAGATGGTAAAAACTTTTTAGTATTTATTTAAAAATCTATCATATTCTTAATCTCTCATCATAATAGATGTGAATATAAAATTCTAAGTTGACAGATTTTTTCCCTCCAAAAAATACTTGGAGGGTATTATTTTGTTTCCTGCTGGTTCTATTCTTACTGATGAAAAGTCTGCTTGAGTCTAAATGTTGTTCTTTAGGTAATCTGAGTTTTCTTTCTAATTGCTTTTAATATATATTTATTTTTAACTTGAGCATTAAAATAAACATTTAGCATTTTAATGAACACTTTTCTTACTTTTATAAATTTTATTTGGATATTTTTCAAACTTGCCTTTCTTTTTTTAGTATGTTCTGTGTTGTCATTTTTGTATCTTTTCCTTCCTTAATCTATCTTATCATTCTAAACACACTATTTTACAGAGTCAGATTCTTTAATTATTTTAAAGTGTTAAGGGTACTAATATTTTGACTTTCCCTTAAGAAAAGCCATGTTCTCATATATCTTGTCATTTTGCATTATGAGCTTTTTTTTGCTGTAAGAATCTTTGGCACCCTAGGCTGTCAGTATCCCTAACCACAGGTTTGGGGTTTGCTCCTGTCATGTTCATTTCATTTTTTTGAACATTAGACTTTTTATTTGAGATTTTCAGATAACTCAGGTAGTATGAGAAAGTTTTTCTCCCTATCTGGAAAGCAGAAACAAATGTTCTTGTTGCTTGTATCTCCCACAGTCATTCTGGTGTCAGCCATGCCCTTGCCATTTTGATTGTAAGTTTATTTTTTACTTCTATGCAGAGAATTTTATTCTGTTTTACAAACTACATATTATATTTTTGTTATATTACACCCGGCATTTTCACAAGTTAACCGAGAAAGAGTTTTTGTGTTACTTCAGTTTACCATGCCCTAGCAACAAGAATCCATTAATATCATTATTATTGATTAATTTTATTAAAACACTATTTATCAAAAGACTATGGCTATTCTTATTATTCTTGCCATTTCTTTGCCATTTTAAGAACAGAATCACATGGCTGCTGAAATCAAATCCTCAAATAACCTGAGTTGCAACTTTTCCATAAACTGGCAGAAGGAAGAAAAAAAAATAGAGTACATTTTTAGGAGTGGAGAAATCCTATGATAGTATTCCTACGGACACAAAAAAGTTATGTGTCAAGGAGAAGAGGAAGTGAGCAAGTGGGTGGGGGTGCTGGGATGGAGAAGGTACAAAGCATTGCGGGTGATGAGGAGAGAAAAAGAACAAATATCATTTATGCCCACGACGTGCTAGACAAAATATTAGGCAGTTCTAAGCCTATCGCATATGTGACATCAACCAATGTAGAAACTCTGGATGATTATTTCATTTGGCAAATCAATTAAGTCATAGAAAAATCACTCCTTCAAAACCCGAAAAGTTCATGAAAATTCATGCCCAAATCTAACTGTTTCCACCAAAAAACTGGGGCAGGATTGGAAAGGTCACTCCCCTCCCTCTGTGTGGAGCCCAGGACAGATACCCTGCCTCTCCTTCCTTCCTTTGCCAGCTAATTACATCTCTGAGGAGTGCGGGTCACAGGGAAACACAGCAGAGGAGTCTGACCGGGTCCAGAAGGAAATGGCAGGAGAAAGGGGGATGCTCCGTGTATGGGCTCTTTGTCCCCTGGCGATGTAATAGGCCTCCTCGGGGGAGCCCAGTGTCTGTGGGGACAGACTGGGCCCCGAAGAACGCGCCACTCAGAGGTGAACAGGACAGACCTCCCTACCTCAGCAAGCTAAAAAAAAAAAAAAAAAAAGCAAGCCATAAAAGTTCTTCAGTTTCTCGCCATTCACACTGTTACAACCGGCCTGTCCAACGTCTTTTAAGCAGGACCTCCTTCAAGAGCAGTAAATTAACCAGCGGGGTTTCCTAAGCATCTTTATAGTGCCCAGGATTGCACTTCATTCTTCTTTAAGACTCACCACAGTTCAGGGTTTGCAGAGCGAGTCGCCCCTAACCCACCCCAAACAGTATTATACAGCAATTTAAAAACTGACCAAATACTGTTTTCCCATGGATGACACTAAATAACTAAATATCAAATCTCTGTGTGGCTAGTCGTGGGCCCAAAGTCATGTCAGATACGCAGTGTGGTAAACTCACTTTGTCATTAAAGTTCAAAAATCAGATACCCTTTCCTTTAAAAAAAAAAAAAGATTAAACATTCTTGGAAATTTTTATCATCATTTCCATAGTGTCATTTTTTTTTCAGATAGGGAAAGAAAGGCCACTTTTAACCTTCAAATTCTAGTTGAGCGTTATCTCGCTTCAATTCTTGATAAACCCATCGTTTAAAATGGACGGTTCTAATTATAGCCACGTTTGGAGTTTTCAATCCAGAAGGGTTGTTTCTTCTCTGGCTCTCGCTTAGGTGCAAGGTAAAGCCTGCATAGCTCAGAACTCTGGTGGGCCCTCCCCCCACCCCCTCCAAACTCTGAAATTGCCCTTTGAACTCCCTTTCCCTTTTAAAACTGCCCAGGTTAAAAATTAAGCCCCTACAGTGAAGGGCACCTGTATTGGCTCACCCTAATTTGCAGCTCTCCCGCATGGCTTTGCAGCTGTCCGAATTAGCATAATTAAATCCACATCAGTGGAAAACCTCAATCACCCCTCTTCCCTTCTCATGTAGATGGCAACATTTGTCTAAGGTGCGAAGTAACAAAAGAACTTTTAAACAGTTGGCGACCCGGCTGAAAGGCAGGGTAATAGGATTGGCCTATTGTCTCCGGGGCACCTCGGGACGGGAGCAGCCAGTGGTCAATGAGAGCTGTTTGGCCCGAGAAGGATGCGGTTTGCATTTCAATGCCGTGGGCAGGCAGGGCCGGCGATGGAGGTGTGCATTTTACAGCAGGCCTGGGCTGCTCTTTATCCTCCAGTAATGAGGGTAAACAAAGCACCATTATGACTTGGGGAGAGGGGGTGGTGGTGGCTGTTTCTAAACCGGGGAGGCCCGCTGACCGCAGGTTGGCGAGGGGACTACACCGCGCGGGGCGGGCAGAGAGAATTCCTGGAGATGAAAACTGACGTGGGGTCCCGGGGTTAATTTCTGGAACAGGCACATTTGCATACAAATGAAAAATGAAGGGATTTCCGTTCTCCTAAATTCTCAATGTCATCAGCATCCCACAGCAGCTCCCTGGCCGTTTGAAGAATATTCATGACTTCAGAAGGGGCACCTTGTTTGGTGTCCCGCTCAGTGCAGGTCGGCGGCTTAGTTCCTGAAACTTCATTTGGAGGGTGAATCTTCCCTGCGTCCTTGCAACGCTTCCAACGGTGGCTTGAATGATATTTATTTTTACAAGCACACACTTTCCCGAATAAACACTGAGTGGCATGTGGGTGGCTACTTTGAGCATTTGCCTTTCTCACCCTGGTGACTTGCTTTATCCCATTTACCTGCCTCTCCTCCCCTCCCCCTTTAATTGCACAAGATGACAGCTTAGTCTGTGTTGAGTTACTAGATATGAGGGACAGGCCATGACAATACTTAGTAATTTCTCCAAAACACACACTGTTTATTCATTATCATCCCGACTTTTAGTTATTTGCTTTTTTTCATATTCAAATGCTTTATTTTTATTTTTAAAGCATTGTTAAGTTTGTGTAGAGAATTCTCATATACTGCCTGCCCCACACAGACACAGCCTCACCTATGATCAACATCCCGCACGAGAGTGATGTATTTATTACAGCTGGTGAACCTACACTGACACATCATAATCACCCAGAGTCCGTACCTTACATTAGGGTTCACTCTTGGTGTAGTATATTCTACAGTTTGGGGCAAATATTTATGAAAGATCATCCATTCCCCCAACTGATGGACAGAGTTTGATGTAACCTGCACCTGTGGCCTGGACATTCCCGAGCACCTAACCAGGCACCTTCTATGGACTGTTCATTGAACCACTAATCAGCACCTGCCAAGTATGCTAAGGTCCTTCCCTCTAATAAAGCCCGTAGTCCTGGTTTTCTGCCCTCTGTCTCATCTATCTATGTCTGTCTATCTATCTATCTATCTATCTATCTATCTATCTATCTATCTATCTATCATCTATATCTATCTATCTATCCATCTATCTATCTGTCTCCATCATTATAGTATCGTGCATCATAACGTCATATGGGTCACTGCCCTGACAAACCTCAGTGCTCCACTTTACTCACCCCTCCCTCCTGCCCACAACCCCTGGAAACCATGTTTTACTGTGCCTGTGATTTTGCCCGTTCCAGAATGTCACGTAGGTGAAATGGTGCAGCAGGTAGCCTTTTCACAGTGGCTTTTCCCACTCAGTCATGTGCGCGGACGTTTCCTCCATGTCTTTTCCTGGCTTGACAGCTGACTTATTTTTAGCGCAGAATAATGTTCCATTGTCTGGATGCACCACAGTTTACATTCCCATTCAAAACGGAAGGATACCGTGTCGTTTCCATTTATGCTTTTTTGATGACACAAGTCACCCCTGCTCATTTCTAGAATATTAGCAAAGTGTATGCGTCGGGAAAGAAGTCCCAGTTCCCAGAAATGATCACCAGGTAGTGTTTTGGTGCATATACTTTCTCACCCCCCTCCCACGACCTCTTACACTGAAGGCCGGAATACTGTCTGGTGCCTGGTTAGCTAAGGCTGCCCTCAAGGGAGGCCTGCCAGAGACTCCCTTGCCTTTCTCCACGGTGCCACGGTGGTCCATAGACCCCGGTAACGTTCTGAAGCCTCCAGTCCTGAAGTCTGCCTTTTCCTAAAATATAAATCACTCCAGATGTTGTTTTTGGATGCTTCTACAAATGAGTGGCTGTTAAAGTCCATAAACATTCTTAGTTAAATTGAGGACGATATTGAAGTGTTTCCATTGGTGCAATGAAACAGCATTGCCCTCGGCCCCTCAGCTCTTCAGAAGTCCAGCACACTTGGGCAGGTGTGCCTGGCCCCAGCCCATCCGATTTGCCTGTAGCTTCTGTGGAGAATAGGTCATGATGCTTTTTATTGGGTTGTCGAATGCTCTTCAATTCTTCACTTCTCTGTCAGGGTGAGGTGTCTCCCTGGCAGTTTATTGTTTTTGTTCTTTTTCTGAAACTTTAATAAGAAAAGAATCACACATGAGCTTAAGAAATTTTAAAGAAGGAGAAGGTCCAACTTTCAGGATATAAAATGATTAAGAGCTGAAACCGGTTTGGCTCAGTGGATAGTTGGCATGCAGACTAAAAGGTCCCGAGTTCAATTCCGGTCAGGGGCATGTACCTTGGTTGCGGGCCATCCCCAGTGTGGGGTGTGCAGGAGGCAGCTGATTGATGTTTCTCTCTCATCGATGTTTCTAACTCTCTATTCCTCTCTCTTCCTCTCTGTAAAAAAATCAATAAAATATATTTTTAAAAATTTTGTAAAATGATTAAGAAACCTCTTAGAGAAACAGCATCAAGACAGCTGAATTGCTATGATACTAGTATGTAATCATAAAGACAATACAATAACATACATGGGTATAGAATGTATCTGCTTAAATGGAACTTCACGCGTATAGATAGTCTGGTCTTACATATCTCTGGGACAATAAGTAACTTTGACATACGTGGGCATTGATCAGAAATACTTTTACATTTTTCCTCAAGGAAGTTACATTTATTGTAATTACGACTTGCTAAAGGGGAATGTTGAAGCAGTAAGTAAACTATCTCAAAGCCCAGATGTCCTGTTTAGACAAGGAGTTTTGTATTGATTCTAGCCTGCATTCACCTACCCTCCTGTAGCAAATATCACAAAGACTTAATTAGAAAATTCGGTACAGTGTTTAGCGCTGTTCGCTGTGTGATGGAATTGTTTGACTGCTGAGTAACTGAAGCTTGTTTGCATCCCAGTGTGTAGTGAAAAGCGAACTTCAAATAAAATGTTATATCTCCTAACTCCAGCTCCTGAGTGTCTTGGAAGTATAATAGAGCAAGGCTTAAAACTCCCTGCTGGGGAAAGGCCAATTTGACACTGAAACTACTGCTAAATCACTACCGAAACACCGGCGTGCAAAAGAGTTCTTATTAGATAAATATAAAGCATTAGAAGGCAGGAGGAAAATATGCCCAAGTCACAGGGAAAAATGGGGGTTGGGGAGAGTCTTTCAAGTTGGACAGTATGTGTTGACAAAAATGTGGAGATTTTAAAGCATGTATCTACACATTTATTTTATAAATTGTACATAAGACTGGCTCCTTTTCCAGTGCAAAATCAAATATTTGGATTTGTAAAAACCTATGGAAGCCAGATTTTAGACAAAAAGGGATTTTTGTCAGACTGTCAGTCCCCGAATTCCATCACAATCTGTTCGGCTGTTTTTGTTGCAGGCAGGCGTAAAACGCACTGGGTAAGTGTGTTTGTGTTTATTATTAAAACAGGGATGTGAAGCTCTGCTTTCTAGCAGTGCTCGCGTTCTGTAAGCCCGTGCGGGTCACAGAGAAGTAAGCTCAGGAGATACAAAGGTGGAAGTCAGCCACTGAGAGAGGGTGCACCTCTTTGCAAAATGTGGCTTTGAGCTTTAAAAAAAAATGACCCTGGCATTTTGCCTCAGTAACTTTTCCTATAACGGTACATACTGATTCTTGCCTTGAAGAGAGATGGGAAAATAATGTGTTGGTGGCAGATCAAGTTGTTTTATTTACTTGTCATGAGTCCCTTATACCATCCTCTGCACTAATAAAAAATAACGACTCGGGTCGACAATTTCAACATCCTTTTGCATGTACATGTCTGATTATCTGCAAAGATTGCCTAAGAGAATATTAAAGATAGAACTTAAACTTCCAAATAGAGGGGTTATTCTATTAAAGGACAAACGAAGAAAACAAATATCAAATCTTACATAATCACATGTTTATGGAACTAATTCTTCTTCTGGTCTCAGCTTTCTGATGCATGGTACTTGATAGTCCCAACTAGCAGAAATGAGATTTGAAATGATATCATCCTTCATTTAATGAAAATCTTTAAAAAGGAAAAGTAATACAGTTCATTCTAATCACAATTGACTATGACAGAGGGGACATTTGAGGTCTTTTTCATATTTGAAAGGTGCAAAAAAAACCTTTTACTTTTAACTGAATGTATTAGTCAGCTCAAGCTGCTATAACAAAATAGCCCAGACTGGGTGACTTTGAACAACAGAAATTGATTTTCTCACAGTTCTGGAGGCTGGAAGGTTAATATCAAGGTCTGGCCAGGGTTGGTTTCTGGTGAGACCTTCCTTCCTGGGTCACAGACAGCACTTTCCTGTTGTGTCATCACATGGATTTTCTTCTTTGCATAAAAGAGAATCTCTGGCGTCTCCCCTCTTCTTACAAGGATACCAGTCCTACTGGATGAGGGCCCCACCCTGAGTACCTCATTTAACCTCAATTACCTCCTTCAAGGCCCATCTCCAAGTACAGTCACATTGAATTTTAGAGGCTCAACATCTGAATTTGGGGGAGGGGCACACATTTCTGTGCATAGCACCAGGAGAACACACAAGCTCACTGGACCTCCAGGTGTCTTTGCACTGGCTGGCTTTACACCAACTCTGTGTAAGACGGGTGCCCACATTCTGTGCACATCTTCTGATTTGCAGATTTATATGTTTTTGATTAGTAACACATGAGATAAATAAATGCTTATGCTCCATAAATGGGGTTCAATAGACAAATTATTTCTAAACATAAGGACTTTGGAGAAAAATAATGAAAAGGATTCTTAATGGTGAAAAAAGACTGAGCCACTGGAGAGAACATGACCTGCCAGAAGAGAGGAATTCATCTAAGGAGTCTCTTGAGATCACTTCCTGTTTGCAGACCTGTGAATGCAAGTCATACAACCAGGCCTGCCTGGGAATTTTATTCTTTGTCAATAGAGCAATATTCATTTTTTTAAAAAAATTGCAGGGAAGACCACATTGCTATGTTCAGTGGGTTCTTCATGAATATTAGGAATATGTTTCTTAAAAAAATAGGAATTTCATGAAGAACCCACTGAACAAGCAAAGTGGTCTTCCTGCAAATTTTTGAAGAAGTGAATATTGCTCTATATTGACAAAGAATAAAATTCCCAGGTATGGTTGTGTACCTGTGGCAAAGACTGGCTGACTGGATGCCCACCAATCCTATTTCCTCTTTCTGGGTAGACAGGAGATTCCATTTCCCAAACTCTTTTTGATTGGACCATGTGATTAGGTCCAGTCAATTGAAAGTGATATATGCCACTTCCAGGACTGGCCAGAAAACCATCTGTGTGATCCTTCATGATTTCTGCTCTCCTTTGCAAGTACCAATGGATGCCGTGCACAAGATCAGATGGTACAAAGAGCCTGGATCCCATAACCACCATTTAGTAGAGCTATCCAGAAAATCTGACAAGGAACAAGTTTTGTTGTGTTAATTCACTTAGATTTAGGATTTGTTGTTTCTTTTTTTCTTTTTTTTTTTTAATTTTATTTTATTAAGGTATTTTCTGTGTACATAGTTTACCATTGCCCCCCCTCACCACCCATTTATGCCCTCCCTCCCCAGAGTTTTGTGTTCATTGGTTGTACTTATGTTCATGGATACCAGTCCCTTGGTTGTTCTCCTGTCTCCCCCCAGGTCTCCTTCCCCTCCCCCCTGTCATTTGACAATCTGCTTGTTTTATGGTGACCATCTCAGGCTCATATGAATAGAGTCCGCTCCTCCTCTGGTTTTCACCGCCCCTTCCCCTGGGACCCACTGCTTCCCTTAGGACACTCGGCTCACCCGGGGCACTCGACCCCATGGGACACACGGCTCACCCGGGACACCCTTCCCCCTTCCCCTTTGGGGGGTACGGCTTACCCGGGGCACATGGCCCCCTGGGACACTCGGCTCACCCGGGGCACTCGGCCCCCTGGGACACTCGGCTCACCCGGGGCACTCGGCCCCCTGGGACACTCGGCTCACCCGGGGCACTCGGCCCCCTGGGACACTCGGCTCACCCGGGGCACTCGGCCCCCTGGGACACTCGGCTCACCCGGGGCACTCGGCCCCCTGGGACACACAGCTCACCCGGGACACCTTTCCCCTTTGGGGGGTACGGCGGATTTGTTGTTTCTTAAGGCAGCTAGCATTAGTTGTGTTTATTAATATAATATCAAGGATAATTTTTGAAAAATTTGGATAGCACACTAAATATTATTTATTGAAATATATATGCCCTCGAAGAAAGCCAAATAAAAATACAAAATTTCTAATTTTTTTAAGGTATCAAAATAAATATAGTTGTTATCCTGGTATCTCATGTCTTTATCACCAGCAAGATTCTGACCAGAATATTTCCGAATTAAATGTGAATTATTATGTTCCACTAGGTGCACATCACAATAGGATTTTAGGCTTCAACCTGTTCCCATCATTAATACTATTGAACACTTGGAAGCACTTTTCAAAAACAGATTTAAAACTCCTGATCAGATGCCACCTGCAATTTCTCTCTCCTCCCTAAAATGCATCCTGGTGAGAATTCTGTATCTTCTGGTCCATTTGTTTGGCAAACCACTGTGTAAGCTTAGGGATGACAAATAGGTTGTACCTAATGTGTTTGCTCTAATGAGTTTGTAGTGGCTGCCAGAGATAGTGCTGTGAAGGAATCAGAGGTAGAGCCAGAGATCATTGGAATTACCTTTGTCTGCCAAGGGCCAGAGAGGGTGGCATGGTAGTGCATGTCCTAGACTTGTTATTGCTGGCTTACACTGTGTTTCTAAATATTACATATCTCTGTCTATCTGTCTACTTCAGATAGGGTCCTGTCTTGCTGGAAATGTTAAAACCCCCATCTAAGGCCATACACTTATTCCAGTAACTACTGTTCAATCATGCAACAGTGTGGGTTGCCATTTTTAGAGCTGTGTTAATTTAGGTCAGACTTGTCTGACTTACTCTAATTTGTCTGACTCATCTCCAATTACCAGTGAAGATGGCACTGTATAAGATCTGGTATCTAGGATGTGGAGTTCACAGACATACTAATAGATTCTCTGCCTCCTATTAGATGATGATGTTAGGAAGTGAGCATTATCATACATTGTCGGTGGGAGTGTACATTGTGATACATTCTCTGTAGTACAATTTACTAATATGTATAGAAATGTAAAATATATCTATCCTTTGACTCAGTAATTGCAGTTTATCCTAAAAAACAAATGGACATTACATTTAATGATATCAATATTAGCCCCTTTTTTGTAGTATTGATATAGCATTTTATTTTTAAAAAATTTTTCAATTAACAATTTACATTCAATATTGTTTTATACCAAGGGCCCAGTGCACAAATTCATTCACCTTGAAAGGAACTGTGGACCATGAAGGTGCTGCGGGCACAGGGGTGAGTCTCGGCCCATTGTCCGTGCCCCCATCCAGTCCCTGGTCCCCTGTCTGCTGGCAGCCTCACGAGTGGAGGCTACTGCCCCAATTGCCCCTCAGGAGCAGGGGAGGTGAAGAAGACCTCAGGGGTGTTCAGGGCTGGCAGTTGTTGCTTGCACCTGCTAACGGCTCTGGCAGTGGGCACGAGCAGGGCGGGCGCTGGCAGCAGGTGTGAGCACCCGGGGGACTGCTGCATGTAAGAGCAAAGACTTTTCAGTAACCACCAGAGGCTCACCCTATTGACAGCAACTGGCACCCTGCCTTGATCTGGCACCCGTGTCCACCTGCTCCATGATTCAGCCATGGCCAATGCTCACCATGTTCTGCTCTCTGCCGTCTGCTGCTGCCACCTGCCATGTTCCATGCGTGGCTCCTGGTGGTCAGCACACGTCACAGTGACTGGTTGTTTGGTTATTTGGTTGTTCCGCTCTCTGGTCGATTTGCATATTAGGGTTTTATATAGAGAGATTAGTTTTAGGTGTACAACATAGATGTTAGACATTTATATAACTTATGAAGGGATTCACCTGATAAGTATAGTACCCACCTGGCAGCATTATTGACTATATTCCCTATGCCGTACCTTACATCCCTGTGACTATTCTGGAACTACCAATTTGTACTTTTTAATTTCTTCATCTTTATTTGTAGCCTTGTTTTTAATAGTACTGTCCATCATTAAAGGATTGATTAAATATGTTATGATGTATTCATATAATGGAACAGTATACAGCCTTTGAATAAGATACAATAAATCAATGCAGCATGAAAAGCCATATGATAGAATATACAGTGAAGAATGCAGGTGGAGAACAATATACATTCTAGTAATATGCAGATTATATTGCATTTAGTATTATTCTATCTAGTGCTTTTATAAAAGGCTTCTATAATATAAAAATAAACTGAGCCCTGGTTGTTGTGGTTTAGATGGCTGGACATCATCCTATGCACAGAATGGTTGCTGGTTCGATCCTCAATCAGGACACATGCCCTGGTTGCAGGTTCAATCCCCAGTAGGGGACATTCAGGAGGCAGTCAATGGATATTTTTCTCTCAGATAGACGTTCCTCTCTCTTTCTCTCTGAAATCAATTAAAAAATTAAAATCTCTTCCTTACTCCCTCTCTGAAATCAATTAAAAAATATAAAAAATAAAAATGAAAATGAACTGAAAGTACATATTTCACATAAGAGAAGGTACATCTGTGGGATAGGATGGAAGCAACAGAAAAGGAAAGATCAAGGTAGCTCTAGATTATATACTTCTGTGTTTTGCAATTTTTTACAATTAGCATATATTACTTTTTTATCAGCAAAGCAGTATAATTATTTTATTTTGACCAGAATAAAAGAGGTACTAGAAGATGATAATTCCTGTGTTTTCCTCAAGATAAAATAATAATCCGAAATGCAAAAATTCAAAACATCTTCTAAAAAATAAATAGGTGTTCTAATATACATATTACATATTTTAAAGTTTATCCAAAAGTATGGAAAGATAATCAGCCTAAAGAAAATGGAAACCATAATGGTCTGCATTGGGAAGTGTGATATTAAATATAAAATTTTATGGAAGTCTATTGTTTTTGGAGAGTATTAGACCATGTAGTAAGTACCTGGAAAATACATCAAAAAGTGGAGAATTCAGTCCAATAGGCCAGCATGTGTAGTGATTGCTTTTTATTTGCCTAGATCCACTAACCTTTTTGTGACAATCCTATATAATAAAAGCCCAGCAACTGAAAACAGTGGAACGACCAGAATAACCAGAGACCAGAATGACCAGGGCCCCTTGCCCTGGCTGGCTCTGCCCCCCAGGGAGCAGATAAGGGTGATAAGGCAGGAAGGCAGGCAGAGGCTGTTAGGGGCAATCAGGCAGACAGACGAGTGGTTAGGGGTGATCAGGCAGGCAGGCAGAGTGGTTAGGGATGATTAGGCAGCCAGGCAAGTAGTTAGGGGTGACCAGTCAGGCAGGCAGGCAAGCAGTTAGGAGCCAGTGGTCCCAGATTATGAGAGGTCCCAGATTATTAAGTGCCAGTTTAGGCCTGATCCTCAGGGATCCCTGTGGGATCGGGGTTAAACTGGCAGTTGGATATTACCCAGATTGTGAGAGGGTGCAGGCCAGGCTAAGGGGACACCTCCCCTTCCTCCTGGCATGAATTTTGTGCACTGGGCCTCTAGTAGAAGTATAATGACAGTTGCCTGCCATTTTTTTAGGAACCCCATGTGTTATTTCCTATCCTTGCCAGTGGGTAGGCATGGGACCTGAGCTATGCTGCTTACTAGTCTTCTAAGAATTGTCCTTTTGAACACAATTCCCCGGGAAGTAGTTGAGACTTCCTGGATCCCCAAAACTCTACCTTTATTCTGTTTTGTTTTATTTCTTCTTGTTTATTTGTTTTACTTTCCCAGTCCTAGTGATTCTTTTACTCAATGCATATTTAGGTGCCAATTACTGTGCAAAATAGTAACTTATCTCTGCTCTAATATTCTACTTAAGACAAATAATAAATACAGATCAGCAAACATGAAGTGTGTGCGTCAATGATAAGTGTCACAGAAATAAAATTTCTGTTGAGATGGCATTGCAATTTTAAATAGGGGTCAGGGGAGATCTCATTAAGAAAGTGGGGTGTGAGAAAAAATAACAGAAGGAGGGTGGGAATGAGCCAGATGGTGATCTGGAAAAAGATCTAGAGATGGACAGGTCTGAGGTGGGATGTGCTCTGGGTCTTCAAGGAATGCGTGACTGGAGCAGAGAGAGAAGGAGGAAGAGGTTGGCAGGAGATGAGGTCTGAGTTGTCTGGGGACCAAGGACAGGTCAAGTAGGACATCGTTGGTCAGAGTGTAACAGGAGCCATTGAAAGGTTTAAGTAGACAAGCAACATTACTTGGCCTACTTTTAAGCATGACCCATCTCTCCAATAGATTGAAAGTTGCCTGAGGAAGGGAAAGGCCAGAAGCCTGGGGCCAGTTAGGAGGCTCCTGCATTCATCCAGGTGAGGGATGGTGGCAGATTGGTTAGAGGGTGACACCCTGAGATAATGAGAAACAGTGGGATTCTGGGAATAGTCTGTTGGTTCAGGTTTTCCTGACTCTCCGAGTGACTCCATTTCCTCCCAATACATTATTTTTCTCTCTAAAATTAGACATTTTGTATTTTTAGTCTTGTAACCCAAGAATCCTAACAGATTCAGAATGTCCAGGGGAAAAAAATTAACAATATTTTGCTAATTCTGTGATCTTGGGTACATTAACCTATTTGCACCTCATTTCTTCTTCTGTAAAATAATGAAGTGAAAATAGGTTGAACTATACAAAATGGTCATTTTTGTAAGTCAAAAATAGTCCAGTACTGGCTCTTTCCTATGTACTATGACTTACCTCTAGGATCCACCATATAATTCAGGCTAAACCTTTACCACTCTGCGTAATACATTGTATGATCTAAAAAGAATGTTAACTATCACTGCCCTTATACTAACTGTGCTTTTGCATTTCTGTTTTTCACTTAGTCTTGTGACAGTCTCTTGGGATAGGCAGGGCAGGCAACATCACCCACATGCTCCAAGAGCTTTCTCCGGCACTTTGAAAGGTGTGCTTTCACACATCATGCCATTTGAGTCTCAAAATCAATCACATGTATTCAAGTCAGCTTTGCTTATTCAAATTAACTAATTAAATAGAAGACATGAAATGTGTACATGATTGATTTCCCCCCACAATAGATAGGGATAAAATTGTGATGCCCTAACATGGATATTTTTTGATTGACAAGATGCACAAAAGCAATGCGTAGAGCTCTTGATCTTCAGGATGCAGCTCAATGATCATGTCCTTTCTGAGAAATCCTGTGATTTCTGGGGGCAGATTTTTTTCACTCTGTACTCCAGCCTCCATACGCCTTTGCCCATCATATCTATTAGCGTAAATAGATGTTTTTGTGAACATTATACATAATATTGCAACCTTTCGGTTTACGTGTCTTCTCACCTCTGCGTTGATTCCTTATTTAGCTCTGACTTCTTCACATCTATCATAGAACCAGGTCTAATAAGGGGTTAAAAATTAACAAGGAACCAAATAAAGGAAAGAATTAATGATTATTCTCTTTGCTTTGTTTATTAGAAAGCCAAAGCCCCAGATAGTACAGTGGGTTGCCCAATTTTGCACAACTACTAACTGAATAAGCCAGGAGTCAAGCCCGGGTTGCACAAAACCTTGTCCAGAACGCCATCAAATGTGGCATTAAGCTTCAGACCAAATGAAACAGTAGGTGTATTCTGTCTTGAATGTGCCTACCAGATGAAAACCCACCCCAGATGGCACATCCAATTTAATCAACATCACCTGTGAGCCAAACTGAACAGTAAATGTTAAGACAGGATCACTAATAATGGGGACCTGGAATGGAGCCAGAATTAAAACAATGATCTGCTTAACAATCCCTCTGGGCTGGATGCATGCGGAGAACGGATAAATGCTGGATATCGAAGCAGCTGTTGTATGGCAAACTGAAATGGGGCAATCATAGATAGCAAAGGGAGAAGAAACACTTGAAAGTTGTCTTAAATAAAGTGGTGCTTTAAACAGTGTGTGACCTGGCGGTGGCCTCTGAAGAAGCAACCACCCCATGCAATCCACCCTGACATGCGTGGCGAGGCAACAAAGTGGCTTTGGTGAGCAAAGCCCGTGGGATTATAGAAGGCAATGACAACTGGTAACCATCAGTCCCCAGTACACATGGACAGCGTAAGTCCAAACATCACCGTGGACTATGAAGCCCGGTTCTCCCAAGTGAAAATTCCATGGTATTGCTTGCTGAACTTTGCCTCCTACCATGGCTATTTTTTCCATGAACTCCCGGTAGACATTGTACAAACCACCCTGTTATTCACATGCTGTTTATTGCCTATTATTGCAGATGATTATTAATTAATGTATTTTCACGATAATCACAATCACAAATTATCTTTGATCAGAATCCAAAGTTGATGTTCAAAATATTTTGCAAGCAGACACAGACATAGAGCAAGCAGAGTGCCAGTGCGATGCCCTCCTGACTCGCACCAGCTGCTGCCCCTGTGCTTTGGGCTGATGGATCCCCACTGTGAAGGATAGTAGGTCTGCATGGGCACAGTGCTCTGGGAAAGGGCTTCTTGACTGACTGATTCCCTAAGTGAATTTTCTGCTTACCTGTCAGTTGGAAAAACCCCATATCAGTGTGTAATTTATCATCCATACAACTGTATGAAAATAAGCATGCCAATTACAGAATTAGGACAAACAAATAAGCAGGCAACCAAGTAAGAAATCAATTGTTCAAAAATTGTAATTTATTCAAATCATTTAAAAATACATCCTCTGCATCACGGTGCTGATATTTGGGAATATAGAGATAAAAGGAAATGTGCTTAGTTTCCAGAAGCATATAGATTTGTAGAAATACAAATTTACCCCTAGTACTGTCAACAACAATATGGCCAATGTTTTAAGAATAAGGTCAGCATAATCATTTAAAAATATTTGTCTTGATTGTTGAAAGTATTACAGATGTCCTTTTGTTCTCCCTTCACTCTCCCTGCTCTTCCCCCCCCCCCCCAAAAAAAAGGCATAATCATTTTGAAAGCTGTGAGATCACTATAAGGTTGACAAGTGCAGCTGCATTTTATGCATGTAAACATTGGACAGTCTCATCCAGGCTTAAAGGGAAGCAACCTTTTTTCAGAAAATCAATTTTCATATTTTAAAATAACACTTTGCAAGGTATGCTACAATTGTGGATTTCCTCACATTCCCTTCTCTAAATTATTCACTAATAATTTAGTTAGATTGGATCTTAAGATCCAAGAGGTTTTTAACTTGCAACCAGAATGTCTTCTAACTTTTAGCCTTGGAGTTATTAAGTGTAACTTTCACTAACTCTCAATAGCCCTCAATAACACTCAATGAAAGAAATTTATGATACAGGCAAACTTCAGGGAAACAAAGGGAATTCCCATCCATTTTCCCTCGTCCTTGTTTAGTTGGGTTATTTGATCCCCATTGGTAAGTTGTTCATCATCCAGTTCATTTAGTTTTTAACAAAAACTTTCAGCCTTAACTGCTTTGTTGTGGGAAAACATTTGTTGGGTATCTTACTAAATGCTGATGTTCCCATAGGGCAGACATTGGACCACATAGATACAACTTCAATGCGCAAGGAGCTTATAGTCAAATCAAGAGAGGTAGGCGTGTAAGTAAGCGAGAACTACATGAAGTTACCCATCCTTGTGAGATTGCATGAGCAGAAATCAATGAGTGACCCAAAAAGGAGTGGTCAGTTCTCTCTTCTGAACACACTGGCCTACCAAGATAACGATATTCCAATAAGAGGAGAAAATACTTAAATATATATTTTTCCTCTTTGAGTTGGCTATCTCTGGGATACATCTTACTAATATTCCCTGTGTGTAGAGCATTTGCTTAGTATGCGCTTCTATGTTTGGAACTATTTGATGGCTAGTGTAGCATGCATATTGATGGCTTAAATAGGTTCCTAAAAAACTATATACGTACCTATTTGATGTTAGATAAGTAAGAAGGTCCCAATGGGTAAAGTATTGAACACCAACTAGTATTCAGTATAACAAGTAGCTCAATGTAGCATCTTAGATATATAGCTTTGGGATTCTTTCTGATATCTTATCTATCTATATCTATATCTATATCTATATCTATATCTATCGATATCTATATACATGTTTATATCTATGTCTATGTCTATCTATGAAGAGACACCTCATAATTTAAAGAGAATATGGGTGATGAGAGAGATCACAAATGCTTTCCACCACTACCTCATTCCATTATTTTGAGCCTAGCCTCTGAGATACCTTCAAGGTGACTAGAATAATTCAATTGTCTCCCTGACATTATTTGGTGTTGCTAACAATTAAACTCCAACTGTAAAGCAGCTTTATAAGAGCCCTGCAGTGTCACATTACAGGGAACAGATGCCGAGAGAAAGGTTCACCATCTTAAAGCAACTTAATGTGCAGAGCACTCAGGTGTGTCTGTGACTACCAGAGGAGAAGAAGAGATTGTGTTTTTTAACAGTTGAGTGATATGCACAGGCTCTTTGCTTGATATGCCAACAGAGAAATTTTGTTAGCAGTGTTCTGTGAACAAAACACTTAAGAGAATGTATGTATACAATAGTTAAAAAAGGGGGTTACTGACACAGATGCCAATTTGGTGGGGCATATGGAACATTTACACTTGCCTTTTTCTTTCTTGCTTGCTACAGCTGGTGCTGATTTAGTATGTGAAATTTTACTAGCAGGAGTGCTAATCAAGACCGAGATTCTGTGAGGATTTAGTCATTTATGTAGGGGAAACTACGGGTATCATTAAAAAGTAGAAGATCATCTTATGGAACAGCATTCCTGTTATCAGCCTCATTTTTAAACCAAACAGACACAATGGTACTGTAAGTGTCGCTTTAGCAGCCGAAGGAGTCAGAATGTTTCCCCGATAATGTTCTAAGAGGATTGCACCCACGGTGTGCAGTTGTGGGGGGAGGCACGTTAGCGTTGGGTAGCGTCAGAGCAGTGCAGAAGGGTGAGCAGTTGAGCAGTCAGTCGCTTGACATGTGTGTATGTGTGTGTGTGTGTGTGTGTGTGTGTGTGTAGTGGTTCAGAGAATCAGAGAAACTGCCTTTTGGAAACACTAGATTTGTAAGAAACAAAATTTAATTGAACTGATATAGAAGGCGAATGCATTGTCCTGAGTCATTCAGGGGCAGCCAGGGGAGGTGGAGAAGCGGGCCGGCTTTGATTTTTTCCCCTCCCTTGTATTTTTGGACAAAGAGTTTTGTATGAGGCCACATTTCACAGTACAATCCCAGCGATCACACAGGGGTTGAGGAAGAGACTACATTAACAACCACAACAACAGAATCTTTCCCAAGTGGCAGCAGTGGCACTGCCGGCCCGTTAAATATGTTGTACAGGTGGCTCGGTGGAGTCGGAGACCCGCGCGGCAGCCACGAGACATCTGCTGCCGGAGGAAAGCCGCGACGTGGCAGCTCCCGGTGGAAGGCTGCCAGCTGCCCAGGGCCGCGCCGCTGCAGATGAGGAGCCTCCTTGGTGCTCCGGATGGAGCAGAGCATCGTCCCCACCCTCTGCTGGGCGCCGATTTAAAGGACCAGGAAGGCCGGCCGTGAAAACCCGGTTAGGTGTTGGTGGGTGAGTCGCAGGTCACCTTTCTCATGTGCCCGAGGGCTTTGCCCACCGGTGTGATGGCCTCCACACTGTTCTTATTCTATGTTCACGTTTCATTTCCGTGACCCACGGCGAGGTACCCACGGTTGTCATGAGTTAAGCCTCAAGTGCTGGCAGAAGAGATACCTGAAGAGGAAAGTCTGCTAAAATGCAAGCGACAGATTCTATTTTAATATAATGAATATGGCAGGCGGTTGGTTTAATTGTTTTAGGGCATTTTGACATAAATGTGGCACCTATTTGTTGTAGTTAATCCTCACGTGAGGACATCTTCCTCGTTGATTTTGAGAGAGGGCGAGAGAGAGAGAGAGAGAGAGAGAGAGAGAGAGAGATCGGTTGGTTGCCTCCTGGAGGCACCACAGGCCAGCGGCCCCCTGGTGCGTGGGCCGACACTAACCACACAGACCTGGGCAAACATGGCACCTTTGAAAGCAGACTACATCTTATGACTAATTAAAATTTATTTATTATCACCACACACCAACCTCTATGTCCAAAGCAATCTGCAGCTCTTGCTCAGAATCTAGGATATTAATCAGTAAATCTTAATTATTTTATTTACTCAGGCTTTAATAACATTTTTACTATAAACACGACCATCTGGGATATCTGATTAAAACTGGAGAAGCTGAAGATCTCTCCTTAAATACAGGAGGAGAAAAGGATGAGTAGGCTTACATCGAAGTGTCAAATTTTAAAACAAGTAATACAAACTTTTTCCTTTTTTTTCTCCTTCAAAAATCCCTTCCATCTACAATAATGCCCAAAATATGACATTTCAAGAAATAGAAAGAAAGGGCGGCTAGTTAGTGGGATATTTGGTTGCTTAAACCCATGAGAAAACCATATATTTCTTTTTTTAAAAGCCAAAAATTGGACAGGGTAAAAATGAGTATTTTTAGGCATTTGTTTACACACACACAATTTACAAGCTGTAATGACTTCTAAGCACTAATAGTTTTTCTTTAGAAATTCTGTTAGGCTATGTTGAAGGAAAGAACTTATATCTGAGATTGCACCTGATGCATATTGTTCGAGAATTTCCTCAGCGAGGCAATCCTTTATGTGGAGACATTTGTGATAGATTCTAGGGGCAAATACCCCCTTCAAACTATCTTAAATTTGCCCTTAATCATCTACGATGTTGTCATGCTTATGTGTAATAGGAAAACTCAAATGCCTGATTGGAAAAAGAAAGAGGTATTCGCTCTTTAAGTGTATCAGGTCAGCCAGCTGAAGCATACATCAGGATGGTCTTCAAACTGCACACAGTGACAGCGAGCATATGGCAAATTTGAACTGTCTGCAGGTCAACTTTTACTTTTGCCTTCCAAACGTCTGTCAGTCATTGTTAGAATCTGAGTACATGTGTTAATGGGTGGAATTCAACAATATGAAATCAGTCAGCAAACTCATGGAGCAAGTGAATATTTTCTGTGTCTTTGTGTTTTACGTGCGACCTTTCTTGATAGCAATCTTGCAAAATTTTATCCAGAAGAAAAACAAGCCCTTTGAAGAGCACCATTGCCTTTTTGTTGTTGTTCAGTTAGGAAGCTATGTAATCATGTGTTTTGTGTGTGTGTGTGTGTGTGTGTGTGTGTGTGTACATATATGGGTGTGTTTGTGAATGTATGTACGTAAGAACCAGTAATATGCTCAGATTGGTGCATTTGTCAATACTGTGACTATTCCTATTGCTTTATTGTACCTTTCAATGTGGCAATAGAAAACTATCTTTTAATTTTTCTCCTATCAGAGCATGTTTGTTTTCTAAAGCCAGTAATGTCTGTGGTACTGGAGACCAATAATGTTGACCATAATGTCTTCTTTTTGCCAGAAATAGTAATAATAGAGATAAGGCTGTAGCTGAAATGAAAAATGAAGTGGAGTTCCTGGAAGAGATGGAGAGCAGGTTATAGAGCAAGAGAGGAGAGGAGAACAGAAGAGAGGATTTGAAACATGAGCCTTGAAACTGAAAAACCACCAACTTCCCAAGGGATGAGGACACTGAACTCAACAATGTTTTCTGAATGTGCATGAGAAGATGCATGAACCACACACAGCTGGAGCTGCCTTGAGTTTGAAACACTTCATTCACAACAACTTTAGTCATGGAGTCAAATGTTGGACGAGAGAGAAGTTGCTCATTTCTCCAGAGCCAGAAGAATTCTGGTCACATTAAAAAAAAAAATCACATGTTGCCCTAACCAGTTTGGCTCAGTGGATAGATTATCGGCTTGCAGATTGAAGGGTCCCAGGTTCAATTTTGCTCGAAGGCATGTGCCTGGGTTGTGGGCACATCCCCAGTGAGGGGTGTGCAGGAGGCAGCTGATCAATGTTTCTCACTCTCTATCCTTCTCCCTTCCTCTCTGTAAAAATCAATAAAATATATTTTTAAAATCACTTGTCAAAATGAGAGCTTGAAGAGGTTGTTCCAACTCAATTGAAATAGCACAAGGAAAGGTGGCCTTGACTCAGTTTAAGAAGGACGTGTTGACTTGACCCTTATCTTCACTCTGTGGATCTATTGCTTCAGTCATTTGAAAAAGCACGGTTTTTGTCCCTGTTGCTTTTTTATTAACAATTTTTTATTTGTACTAAATTTTGTGCATTCAAAACTACTTTTGCATACAATCTCAAACTGACGCATAAAATCATGTATTTTTTAAATCTTCATATTACAAATTTAAAAAGGAAAACGTTTAGAACGTTATTAACATCCCAAAGATAAGAAAGTAGCTAGAAACAATTCAATCAAACTCCCAACATGTCATGTTTTTGATTTTCCAAAGACTGGACTTTGGAAAATCAAATTGGACTTTGATTTTTCAAAGATTGGACTTCACTCAGTAAATGTATGTTAACCTAAGCCTAATATTCCGTTACAATACAGTCAGAGAGATAATGGCTCTTTCTTAGCTTATTTTCCTCATACTTACAATCAGGAATAATGATTCTTATCTTGAACTGCCACAGGGGTGGTAAATGTTTAACAACTTGATCATCACCCCACCACTCCTTCCTCCCCCCTCCCCCCCCAAAAAAAAGGACCAGGTGTGTAGCTTTTATCAGTTTCCATGATGTAAGTACTCCAACTATGGACAATTTCAAGTTGCCAACATGACATCACTGAATACCTAGTTGGTAAGAGAAGTGAAGAATCAGTGCTGTGGAGCTAATAGGGGACTCACTGGTGTGCTCTAGTACACCACTCCATGGCTTTACATTGATAGTTTGATTTCATAGAATTGCTCTTCTGTATTATTATAATTTGTAACAATAAGGATATCTTAAGAAATACTAATAGTTGAGTGGATGCTGCTGGCACCATGCTGTTGGATTCCTTGCATGCAGTGATGTATCCATGTTCTAGCTGCTGTGGGTATATAGACTAATAACTCTTTATAGCTGCTCCCTTTTTTTCCCAGAATTTCCCTTAACAAGGAGGCTATGGAGGTCTTGAGGTTCTGGTTCTCAGGTAAAGATGCTTCCTTGGGAGGATCATAGTAAGACCAATAAACTCAAAAGCATGGCTGCTGTCACATCACTTTGAGCTCTCCTTATAATTGGCCATCCTATCTAATAAAGAGGGAATATGCTAATTGACAGCCACACCCTCACAAGATGGCAGCACCCACAACCACAGATGGTGGCGCCCAGTCCCCTCAGTCCCGCCTCATCCAGCCTCAGTCCCCCAGTTCCCTCAGCCCCACCTCATCCAGCTGGAGTCCCCAGTCCCTTCAGCTCTGCAGGGGAAGGCAGTTGGGGGCGATCATGCCAGCAGGGGAGCAGTTAAGTGTCAATCAGGTCAGCAAGGCAGCGGTTATAGGGCTATCAGGCTGGCAGGAAGAGTGGTTGGGGCAATCAGGCAGGCAGACAGATGAGTGGTTAGGAGCCAGCAGTCCCAGATTGTGAGATGGATGTCCAACTGCCTGTGGAATCAGGCCTAAACTGGCAATCGGACATCCTCGAAGGGGTCCCAGATTGCAGAGGGTACAGGCTGGGCTGAGGGACCTGCATGAATTTCATGCACCAGAATTCTAGCGAATAACATAAAAAAATAGAGCTGCTGCTAGTAAAGGGGAATGTGTGCGTCTCTCCTGCACATTGTAACTTGTACTTGTGAAGAGCAAGTACAATACTTGTAACTTGAGAAGGATGTGAAAACAGATACCAGCAATGAGATTCTGGGTTAAACCACCAGGCAAACCACCTGGTGCAGCCAGAATGCTAATTGAAAGGAGAAGAGTCCACTGTGGCTGAAAAGGAGAAAGAGGATGATTCAGTTACTGCCTCAGAGTCGACTGCTGCAATGAGGATGTAGTTTGTCCCATTAACTTTCCTGGAAATTCTGACAAACCAGAATCCTGTAAGAGGCTGTGCCTGGATGGAAACACTTAGTCATTCATGGAAACGCTGTTGTCTACTGGAAAGGCTCTTACAAACTCTCTTCTGTTCAGTGTCTATGGTTTTGATAGACCTCTGACAAATTATTTAGTTCAAACTTGAAGTGTGTGAGTGCATGCATGAGTGCTTGCATGTGTGTGTCTATATGTTTTATAGATGATGATATTTGCAACCTTAAAGACCGTTGTTCAGTGATAATAACCAAGGTTGTTGGAGCAGGTCATGAATCATGCCAGCTGGCTCTCCTACAGATTCATGCCATCCAACCCAGCTGGACCCTCACTGCTGTTCAGCAGTCTTTTGTCTCTAGTTTTTTCCCCCTATTGTATTCCTCACAGCTGCTATTCTATAGCCTTTCCCTTCTCTTCAAGTCCAGAAAAATATTCCTGTACCTTTCATACCAGTGGATGACCTCCAAACATACTTTACAGTGGTTGAAGTTATTCTGGTCTAAACTGGAACTTGTTAAACCCAACTGGCTTTGGGAACATTGTTTTCTTGGGATTCTCTCTGTCTTTTCATTGCTTATTCTTTCCTGTTCTATCTCCCACCCTTCAAATAGAGCTTCCCTCCATCTCTCTTTGGTCAACACTCGTCATCCTCATTCTAAGCCAAGCACAAAACACATGGACATTCTCTCATCTCTTCTGTCAATTATATGTTCACAAAGTTTCTCTTTTAAATTTGCATTTGATTTGCATTGCCCAGTTTAGACCCTCATTTTCTCCCTCCTAGATAGTAAAAGCCCTCGGTGTCTCTTCTATATGTCCACCGGGATAATCTTTCTAAAAAAGATTTGATCCATTTTCCTACTCAGATTTTTTGTTTTTATATTTTGCTGTGAATAAAATGTTTTGTATTTTATTTTAAACAGAATACTTTATACTGTAAGATATAGTACCTTAAAATGTATGTAATATATAAGTAGCATTCTACAAATAATATAGTGATCACTGGTCACAATCTTGTTTAAGAAATAAGATATTGCCCAAACCAGTTTGGCTCAATGGATAGAGCGTCGGCCTGGGGACTGAAAGGTCCCGGGTTCGATTCCGGTCAAGGGCACATACCTTGGCTGCGGGCACATCCCCAGTAGGAGGTGTGCAAGAGGCAGCTGATCGATGATTCTCTCTCATAGATGTTTCTAACTCTCTATCCCTCTCTCTTCCTCTCTGTAAGAAATCAATAAAATATATATATATATAAAAAAGAAAGAAATAAGATATTGCCTTTGTTTTGAAAGATGCTTTTTGGTAATATAATTGCCCTACCTCTGCCCTAAATGTAACCTCTGAGTTATGTTAGTTATTTTCTTGTGTGTTTTTTTAAAATTTGCCATATACATGTATATATTAATCTATGCAGAGGTTGTATAAGTATATATATATATATATATATATATATATATATACATATATATATATATATAATGTGTATATCTATATGCTTTAATTTTGCCTGCTTTTGAACTGTATATGTAAAAGAAATTCTAATGTATTATTATAAAACTTGATATTTCCACTCATATTCTGTTTGTGAGTTTGTAATTTCTTCTTCACTGTTGCATAGTACTCCATTTTAAGAATGCATTCCAATTTATTTTTTTATTCTACTGCTGTTGGACATTTGGATTGACTTGCCCTTACTAAAAAGTGTTGCTGGAATTTTTTGTGTGCATGTTTCTTTATCTTCAGTGTTTCATATATGCAAGAGTTTCTCTAGGATATGTATATCCTAGAAGTGATATTGTTGAGCATACACAACTTCACCTGTACTGAGCAATTCCAAATTGTTTTCCAAAGTAGTTTTGCTGATACTGCAGCAGTGTATGAGAAGTTTCTTTAGTTCATATGTCACCAATACCTGGCATTTTCAGACTTCATTCTCTTACCACAAAGCAACAATTATTTTGTTTGTTTGTTTTGTTTTTACAGAATCATTTTCTGGCTGTTATAAATTCTTGATTGGATTCTAGAGTTTTTCAAAAGCACATTCTGGCAGTTTTGCCCACCATTACTTGCTTGTGAGAAGGAAGGGATGAAGTCCTACAGCTCCCACACCACTGTTTTTGGTGATATCATTGCCCTTTAGACTACTCTTAGTTCATTGCTTTTCTGGTTCCATTTTAGAATCAGTTAATTTCCATAAGTAATCTGGTGTTTTATTCCCTCAATTAAACTTTTATTTTGAGATCATTGTAAATTAACAATTACAATTGTTTACAAAGATCTATGTATCCTTTACTCCATTTTCCCCAAAGGTAACATCTTGCAAAAGTGTAGTAAAATATCACAACTGGGAAATTGACATTGAGATAGTCAAGATGCAGCATTTCATGACCACAAAGATCACTCATGTTTCCCTTTTACAGCCACACTCACTTCCCTTTCATTTTCACCTCCTCCTTAGCCCCTGGTGACCGCTAATCTGTTTTCCATTTCTAAAATTTTATCATTTCAAGAGTGTTATATAAATGGAATTATAAAGTATATTACTTTGGGGATTTTTAAAAATTTCTTACTTAGTATTATTATCTGGAGATACATTAGAGTTGATTCATGCATCAAGAGTTTATTTATCTGTTATTGCTCAGCAGTACTTATCTCGTATTGTGGATGTATCATAGTTTCTTTAACATTCACCCACTGAAGGGCATCTGGGTTGTTTTCAGTTTTGGACTATTCCACATAAAGCTATTATAAACACTTGTGTGTAGGCTTTATATGGACATGAGTCTTCATTGCTCTGGTATAAGTACCCAGCAGGACAATTGCTAGATTATATGGTGATTGCATATTTGGTTTCTTAAGAAGCTGTCAAACTGTTTTCTGGAGTGCGCAATGACTTCCCACTAGATTTCTTCAGACGCCACTACAGTAAGGTCAGAGGGATGTCAATGTACTGCCAACTGTCAATGGAAGCCCAGCCCTCACACATGTTCCACATTGTCAGCATAGTGAAGAAATCTTGTCTGGCCAGTGTGATGAATGAAGGTCCTGGCCTTTTCTGATGGTCCCTTATCCTTCCTTGAAACTAACCCAGCAGGATGTTGAAAACCCCAAGACAGCTGAGCAAATGTAGAAGTCCATGAGCCTAGCGTGGCTTTTCTTTGCTGGTGGGATTGGGGTGGAGTTACACTTTTTTCCCCTGTGTTGTTTTGCTGGAGTAAAGCTGTTATTTCTCAAAGTTGTCTGTTGCCCCCTTCTTTGTCCTTTGGCTAGAGAAAGTAGCCTTTTGGAAGTTTTTTGTGATCTACGATCATTTGCATTTTGGGTTTGCTGGCTCATTCAGTTTTAGGGTCAGAATACATGAGCAAGAGGAAAACCAGAGAACTCACTGCCATGTCATCACTCAGGTACTGTGGTTTTGATCAGTTGGTCTTCTTTCCATCTTCCAAGGTCTTCTTATATTTTCTTATAGATACTTTTCAGAGTTTTAAGTTGTACTTGGAGCATTAGTGGACAGCATATCCACTCTATTTCACTGGAAGTGGAAGTCCTTCCCAGTCAGGGTTTTGATGTCAATTGCATTGAATCTGAAAACCAATTTGGTGAAGCAACATCTTTATGTTAGTAAATCTATTTATCCTTGAACATAGTATATCTTTGCCTTTTAAGATTTTCTTGATTTCTTTCAACAAAGTGTTATAATTTTCTACCTAAAAATCCATTATATTTTGTTTGGTTTATTCCTTAGGTATGTTCTTAGATACCATTATGAATAGTATTTAAAAAGTATACATCCTTATCTTGTGTTGGAATGTATAGAATGCCATTGTCTTTACATTCTACTTATATATATTTACTTTATTAAAATTTTTATATATTCCATTAATTTGTCTTTTTGATTTTGATATGTAGGTAGTTATAGTGCTTGTGAATTATGCTAAGAGTTTTATCCCAAATAGTTGTCACATTATAGTGAATATGGAATACTTTTATTGTATTTAATGGAAAGCAAAAACTGATTTTAATTTTCTTCTTTAATATTTTAGTATAATGAAGTAATTTCACAATTTCCTAATGCTGATTCAACTTTGCATTTGTGAAATAATTACAACTTTTTGATAATAAATTATATTTTTCATATATCCATAGATTTAGTCTGATAATATCATTTTTCATTGGATTTTGGTCCATGATAGCCTGTTTTAAACTCTATGGTTTTGGTATAAAGAATATGTTAGGCTTACCAAATATATTATGGAGCATTTCTCTTTTCTAAAAAATTAGAAAAATTTGTTCCTTGACTACTCAGTAGAATGCATCAAAAGAACTGTTTCAACAAGATGTTTTTCCTTAGGAGAAATTTTAAATTATTCTTTTAGGTTTTTTTGATAGAGTCCTAAGGTGATTCAGATTTTCTTTGTCTTCATGAATATTTTTGGTTACAAATTTTCTAGAAATTTTTCCATTTTACTGATTCATTATAGTCTACTGCAATAAAGTTAATATGTTTTTCATCTTTTTGGTATGTGCTGCATCACTAATTAAGTCCTAATTTCATTCTTCATATTGTATATTTTTACACTATTCTCTCTTTTGTTGTTCTTGCTTTCTAATTGGAGATTTCTTCCTTATTAGTCTCACCATAGGACTGACATTTGGTTGTATTGATGTTCCATATTACATCTTTGATTTTCTGTTATATCTTATTGGCTCCTTCCATTTACCTTGTTGTGTTGATGTCCATTTCTGCTTTGACCCAAGGTTCATGTCCCATCACTAAAGCATGACTCATTGAAATCCAGCTGCTAGGTCAGCAGAAATTAGCAGAGACAGCAGAGCAAAAATCCATTCCAAATGTCTTAACCTCTTGGATCCCTTGTGATTCATCACTAGGAAGTCCCTTATTATTATAACAGCTCATCCAGACATTACAAAAGCAAGTCTTATTTTTTCTTTACCTTTTTAGTTGTGCTTTCCAGAAGACTTTTCTCAGAAACTACTCTGCTTTTCACTGTAGTCCTCAGACACTCTCCATGGCTTCAATGTCTAGAAATAGTGTTCAAATTCCTTAACTTAATTTTCTAAGGTGTATGACCTTAACCTGTCTTTCATGGTTTTATTTCTTGTCAAGTGGTTTCCTTTTCCACACAGAAACATCTTTTTAATTCTTCTTGACCCAGATAAATGCCATTTATTAGCGATAATTTCCCAACTTCTCAGCCCTTTGGACACACACTCACTGTGTTCTAAAACATTACTAACAGGTTGTTCTGATATCTTTACATCTGTTCAATGTTTGATAAAGGAATGAAAGTATGCCCACTCTCCTGCTGGATTTTGAGTTCATAGAGGCAAGACCTGTGCCCGACACAGAGTAGTCATTCACTCAGTGCTGTGGAATGAGTATCACTTTGGATATTTCTTCTCACTTCACATTTATTTTTTCCTCAGTCCCATCTTTGATACTCTGGCTATAAAAACACTTACCAATAATGTAATAAGGCTCCAGAGCCACTAAGATTTTTCTTTTCTGCTGATTCAAACACCTGCGGTCCAACGCTTAAATGGTATTAACCAAATTACACCAAGCATTTTGGTTGTACCTTTGGGTTCTGGAGTCTAATTGCTTGTAATGAAACACTAGAGTCATAATTTGATGGTCTGTAGGTTTCTCAGCTGTTTCTCTCTAGGAGAAAATACATAATGGTATATTTTGCACGTGACTGTCTATATTTTATATGCAACACATCAGTGTTGTGTAAATTTTGTGAACAACTTCTATTATCATCGAAACCACAGAAGCAACAAACAGTTATAATTAGAGTCTGAAGAAGCTATAGTGTTTCAAATATGCCCACAGTAGTGGTATTACAATGCGAAGGTTCTTTTTGCCTGCAGCGCTCACCGTGCTCGCTGACATCACAATTATCCTAAATTTTAACAGAAACTTCTGTCCTTAAACAGAAACAGCTTGTTCGAAAGTCTCAGAGTGTTCTTTCTTCTGAATTCTTTGATTCTTCACCGAATGAAAATGGGAGAAGCGGTACATATCGTGGCATAACTCCGTTCTTTGTTACTTCCCGCCTGGTTTTTACTATCACAGAGTAATAGGTATTCTACTTTGCTCCACATGGGGAATGGCTGCACATTATTTAAAACTCCTTTCTGTGCATCTGCTACTTGTCAACTCATGATCTTCTGATCCTTGAAGATTTGACAACCCTGTGATTTGCTGTAATGGAATTACTGTAAAGTTATCAACAAAGACGTTGCAATGTAAGAATGCAAAGTAAGTCCTTAGATGTTTTAGAGGGAAATGAACTTCAAAAGGGGAGTAGTGGCCGCAAAGAAATACCTGAATCATACAATTTCTGGTGCGGTTCTGCATGTCTTTAATTTCGTCGACTAGGAGAGAGGATGTTTATGTTGCCTTCCCTTTCCCTTGCTTGTGACTTCTTTTTTGTGTGTCTGTAGTTTATTCATCATCAACACCTCAGACAGTACTGAATATTTCTCAGACTGGGAAAGTCGAATCAAAGGAACACTTTGCCTGGAATTAGAAAAGCTGTGTTTCCTGATACTGCTGCCACTGACTGTGGCAGGAACATTGGATTGATCTTTCAAGTTTTCGGGACCTTTGTGTCTTTATCTGTAACATTTAGGTTGGAGGTTAGAACAGTGGTTCCTGGACCAGGGATATTAACATGTCTTGGGAACTAGTTAAAAAAGCAAATTCCGCCGAAACTGGTTTGGCTCCGTGGATAGAGCATCAGACTGAGGACTGAAAGGTCCCGGGTTCGATTCCGGTCAAGGGCATGTACCTTGGCTGCGGGCACATCCCCGGTAGGGGGTGTGCAGGGGGCAGCTGATCGATGATTCTCTCTCATCGATGTTTCTAACTTTCTATCCCTCTCACTTCCTCTCTGTAAAAAAAATCAATAAAATATATTTTTTTTAAAAAGCAAATTCCCTGGCCTCATGGCAGACCACTGATTCAGAAACTCAGGGTGGATCCCAACAATCTGAGTTTTAATAAGCCCTGTAGGTGATTCCAATGTACATGGAACTTTGAAAACCACTGGGTTAGATAAACTTTTAAAAAATTCCCCACCCTGAACTTCCATGAATCTCTATGAATTTAAGGGTTATTTAAGACTAAATTGGATGTAAAGTAGGCATATTCTTCTGCTTGTAATTAAATTTAAATTTTGAATTCCAAACACATATTTATAAGCATATGTAAGAAAAAAAGAAAAAGAATGTTGAAAGTCTTGTCCAAAAACACGTAATTACTTTGAAACTGTTTTTGGAATATGGGGATTTGTCGAATTTGCCTTCATTTGACACTGCAAAATGAACTCGGTATTTCTGTCATACACATATCTTTATGAATATTTCCACTGAATGATCGCCATTGCTCAATGGCTGTGATTTCAGAAAAACAGTTCAAAATTATTCAGATTTATTGTAATTCATTTCTTATATTTATGGAGGGTAACAGTTAATAATCTGTCCTACATAAGTGCACGTATGGCTAAAATTTTGTTATTGAATATTTGGGCCTTTGGTTTCCCAAATAGGGAAATGTCTTGTATTTAATACTGCTGCACTTTATTTAGAATATGTTTTACCTAACAGTCTTTCTGGATCCATTGGTTTGTTTTTTGTTTTTGTTTTTAATGTAGAAGGATTTGGGGGAGTTATTTTGATTTTCTAGGATTGGTAATAATTAAATTAAACAAAACTTTATGATTTCTAAGGCTGTTTAACCAAAATAAGTTAATAGATGTAAATATGCAACAGAGAATATAGAACACTATTTCTAAATAAGAATACAGTATTATAATAAATTTAGAAAGTAAAATGACAACTGGAGAAAGGGAGTGTGAGGATTATTTTTTATTTTGCATTGATGAGCAAGATAGAACCTGAAGACCTCATATCAATAAAGAGTGGCCAGATTTCTGCTTTTCTTAAGGGAAGCCAAAGTTTACCCAAAGATGGGAAGACTTGAATATGTGTCACATTTCAGGTAACTATTTTTCATGTCCCATTTATAAGAAGCCCATGAAAAGTCAACAAAAAACATGAATTATTTTTATTATTTTTTTATTTTTCTAATTCTCACCAGAAGACATGTTTTTCACTGATTGTAGAGAGAGAAGGGCAGGTGGTAGAGAGAGAGAGAAAAAGTAACATTGATATGAGAAACAGATTGGTTGCCTCTGTATGTGCCCCAACAGGAGATCAAACTATAACCCAGCTATGTTCCCTGCCTGGGAATCAAACCCATAGCCTTTCCGTGCCTGGCACGCGTTCCAAACCACTGAGCCACCCCAACCAGGGAATAACTGTGTGTTTGTTTTCTTTGCAATAGATGTAACCAGAAGAGTCAAACTAAAAACATTAAGAAATACATTTCCATGACAAAATTAAATGGAGTGTAAAAGGCATTTTGAGAAGTTAGTCATTCAACAACTATTTATTGAACATCTACTATGTACTCTGGCACTGTGCTTAAAACTGGGCCTAGACCAGTGGACACAGTATCTATGGATCTTGCTTATGAGAGATTAGTATCTAGTTAGAAAGACAAACATAAAAAAGTGACATGCTCAATATGATTAAAAATAAAGTACAATAACATATCAAACGAGATGTATAGACTGCAGTCATAATACGTAATACAAACATACACTAGTTTGGGGATCAGAGTATACTATGATATAAGTTATAATAATGGTCATTCTGACTGTTATTTGAAGAATGAAAGGTTGGAGGCAAAGTAATGTGAAAGCCCAGTTAGGAGGCCATTGTAATAGTGGAGGCACTGTTTCCTTTCATCATGGAACTTACGTTGTAATATAAACATTGAGCATGAAGTACCAAGAATGAATACTAGAAAGTTGCACAGCTTTTGTTCACGTTTTCTGCAATTGCAAACATAATAAAGTGTCCTGAAATGTAGTGGCTAATGACACAAATTTACTATAATATCTCACAGCTCTAGGCATTGGCTGTGCTCAGTGGAATGAGATTCTCCCTCAGAGTTCTCTTGTGGTTGCAGTAATACAGTAGCAGGTATTTGAATCATCTCAACAAGCAACCAAGATGACCATTATTGCACACAGGCCTGATACATCAGCATCGCTTTCTGTGGCCATGAGGATAGCCTGAATTTCTTACATGATGGCTCAGAGCTCCAAAAGACAGGAAATCAAGCATCCAGTCTCTTTAAAGAACGCTTTCCCTGAAACAGGCCTAGCATCATTTTCATTGAATTCAATTGGTCAGAACAGTCACAGGCCAGTCCAGATTCAAATTGGTCAAAGAAAAACTCCACATATTGATGGAAGGTGTCATGAACAATGATAAGATGACCAAGATAACTCCCCTCACCACCCCCTCACCCCCGCAATAATCTGTCATTTTGCCCTGTAGGTTTCCCTTCCACACTAAATAGGGTTGACCCTGTATGCCCAATATGATGCTGTGAAAATGATGGTCTGTGACTTCTAAGTTGGATCATAAAAGCCATTGTGGCATCTGCCTTGTCCTTTTGGGCCACTATTAAGGGAAACATAGCCCGTTAAAAATTGATCAGCCTTCTGGAGAGGCCCACACGGAGATAAGCTGAGGCCTCTTATCAACAGCCAGCACCAACTTGCCAGCCTGGTGAGTAAGCCACCTTGGAAGTGGATCTTCCGGCCTCAGTCCAGCCTTCAGATGATTGCAACATGAGCCTTTATTTTGAACGCAACCTCCTGGGAGACCTCAAGCTTGAATGCCCATGTAAGTTGCCCCTGTCCCTTTCCCACAAAAGCTTTGTGATGTACTAAACATTTGTTATTCTTTAAGACTGTTAAGTTTGGGGGTAATTTGTTATATATAGAGGCCATTTTAAGAGATAACATGAGGGCACTGTTTATCTTTGTGTCAGAAGTGAATCTCAGACAGTGTAGGACCTGACTCAAGGTAATGTAATGAAAGAAGAAAGGTCATGTGATTATAGTCTTCCCATTGCATAGCTTCTGGGAATTGAGGGAAGATAAACATGCTGAGTGACAGGAAGGGCAGTGCAGTGCAAGAGGGATTCCGAGTACAGAGGAAACATGGTTTTCATGCAAAAATAGACCACGCAGGAAGGTAGGCGATCACCTTTAGGCAAGCATGGCTGGATTGTTGACAGCCCTGACCAGTACTGTAGACGTCAGAAACCAAAGCTTTTTGAAGACTATAAAGTTATGTCAAAGACTTCCTGTTGGTGCACATGTCCTTTTCTCCTGTCACAGGAAAGTGATGGAACTGATCTGCACAAAAACCGATTTGCTCTTCAAAGAAACTGCTGGTTCTTGCACAGTGACTTGTTTTCTGCTAGGCTGGCTTCCCATGGATTCTGGGTTGACATTTTCTTTGTATAAAAGATAAACTTAAGCTCCCCCCAAGTTCTTTTTTAAAGAAATATTAATTGAAAAACTGTCAGAGAGCAACAGAGTTAAATACGCATTCCCAAAACAAATGCTTGGAAATTCAGAAGAAGTCATATAGCGAAAATCATGATTGCTGTGTTTTATAGTTCACAAAGGTTTCCTGAATTTTTGAAATGTTCAAGAAGATATCCAAGAGAATGAACCTTAACTATATTTTAACACAATTTTGGCATAATGTTTCTATATATTAGGCTTTTTCCAACATATAATTGTGGTATGACAAATAACAATAAATATTAAGGTTTTTTTTTTAGTTGGAACATTTTGAAAGAGTGCTTTGTGATAAAAAGTAGTATTATTAGTAAGAAGTACACACATTAAGCTCATATGTATTATTTGTAAGGGGCTATGTTTGAAAGAAAGATAGAGGCATGGTCTGCGTAAGAATAGACAGGGTAAGAAAGAGTATTCCAGGAGGGAGAAATAACAGATGAGGTGTTGGGGAAGGGGGACAGGCAGAATGAGACACATACAAAGGTTAGCAAGTAGAATTCTCTGCCTGGAGCACTGAGTGTGCGCTGAACAATCCCCTCTTGCCCAAATGCCTTCTTGAACCTCAACTTGTCATGTCAAGTTTCCTCCCTACAATCAGAGTGTGCACATTCTCTCCTATGTTTCCCTGGTTCCTGAAATGAGGAAATAAAGGCCTTGCAACCCTCTCTCAAAATATGCTGCTTCCATTCCCAACATCAGTGCAATGAAACTCTTGCACTAATGTTGGGAGACAGGCTCAGAAAAGGTAAGTGTGAACTGAAACAAAGGAACTCCAAACAGAGAGAGCTGGAGCAAAGCTGTCTGGGCACAGGTGGACACACCTGGAAATGATATTGGTCTGTCAGTGTGTGTGCATGTGCGTGTGCATGTGTGTGTGTGTGTGTGTGTGTGTGTGTGTGTGTGTGGTTGGGGTGGGGATGGAGAGGCCCAATCAGAGAAGGGAAGATTTGTGGCCCAAATCACACTAATGGCACATATATTCCACACAAAGTTTTTGTCTTTTCAAATCAAAGGACTGCCTTGCAGTGTTTGAAACAATGAAAACCATGGATGTTGCAAATTGTTCTTGTTAGGTGTATATTTGGTTCAGTATTTCTAATAAGGACAACTAAACAACAGAGCTAAATATGCATCCTTTTTTTTAAATTGTAAAAATAATGTATTCTCTTTGAAGAAAATGTGGAAATACAGACAAGTACAGAGAAGAACGAAGAAGAAAAAGAAAACCACTACCCAAGAAAACACTATTTGTTTGGTATATTTTCTTCTACCAGCACACCTCCCCCTTTTTTCTTGTTCATTGTGTTTTACACACACACACACACACACACACACACACACACACACACATGTAATTTTGTATTTTTCTTTAGTTTTGTAAGTATTTTCTTTATTAAGTGTTTATATTTTGTAAATACCACAAGAAATTGCTATACTGTTTCATCGTGTGTGAAAATGTAGCCAATGGTTTCTTAATCAATCCTCTCTGGATATTCAGGTTGGTTGAATATTCAGTTATGAATAATATGGTGATAAACTTTTTTGTATACTATATTGTGTGTGGATTTAGGAGTCCCATAAAAGATAGAATTCTGGAAATTTGATTACTTTATCAAAGGGTAGAAACAGCATGCCTGTTACTCTTTATGGTTATATGAACATGGGCTGGATTCTTTGATGAAGTGTATTTTCTCTTTACAATTAGTAAATTCTAACTGAGATCCAAAATCATGTATAAGACAAGGTTCATTTAGAATCGGGCTTCTATCCAGAGTTGGTGTCACTACCTTAATTTTTCTTCTGTGTCTTGAATGCCATTGTGAATGCTGCATGGTTGCATTCATTGAGTTGGTGGTTAATATACACAATTCTCCCCTGAATGACTTCTCATGCAAAAGATAGGCGAGGGGAGGTGTAAAACAACTTTAAAGCAGTACCCACCAGTCCCAACCAACCTTCTTTGCCAAAAAGCATGGACATTTGAGAAAGTAACATAGTATGTAAAACATAGAATCCTCTTTCTACCTAATTCATGTTTTTAAAAATATAAATTTTTTAGAATACGCCCTTCTTATAAAACTTCACTGAAAGGATTCCAGCATAGATGTTTAGATACAATATACAAACCTTTATGAACATGAACAAAGAGATGTCATTGCAATGATATCGCTTATTCATTTTTTTATTTTTTATTTAGAAGTTCACCTTTGGTAAATAAATTAAGTTTGTATTTTTACTCATTATACTTGTTTCAGAATGTTTGCTTTCCACCAACCTTTCATTACCATGTAAATATTTTTATATGTTGTTATTTTTGAGTGCCCGCCTATTAGTTTCAAATCCTGTAGTGTCATAATCACACAAAAGGCTGAAGGACTGATTATGCCTCAGATAATGTAGTTGTTAATGATCAACTTAATGCTAAAAGCCATTACTGCTCATTGACATAATTCTGAGGACATTATACTGTAAGAAGTGCACCTTTTGTGTGGAAACAGAATGACAAAATTGAAATGTTAAAAGTTGAGTGTCTGAATAATAGCCTGTGAAATCATTTAGACAAGACCATTGTTGCCTCTATTGTTCAAAGACCAGAGAGTGACAGGAGGAGACGAAAAGGGAGAAAACCACAAGGGCTCCCCTTGCAGGTCTGAAGGGAGATGGGAAGGGAAGAGGATCCCTATTTGTCTGTTTCCCTCTCTTCCCAGAGGGTCTTCCCCTAACAACAGAGCACCCTCCTCTGGCCACTTGCCAAAAGGGGATGCAGGCCTGGTGATGGGTTGGCAGGAACCAAGCCAGGCAGGAGTTGCGATAAGTGCCCTGCAAGGATTTATTCCAATAAAAAGTTGCCTGAGAGGGACCCGAACCTGTCACCCTTGGCCTCCTCCACGCTGATGAATTAAGACTTTTCAGTTACAAAGCATTTGGAAGCTGGAAAGGAAGGGACTTTAGAAAGGCAGGTCACTTTGGGACTTTGCAACTGGGTGCCCATTTTCTGTTGTATCCGTGGTCCACTTTGATCCACAGCATGGAGGGAAGTCAAGAGGTCAGAGAGACAGATGGTGTGTCCACGTGCTGGCGTGGGGGAGGGATATGTGTGAGCCACCAGGCTGGTTTGATGGAGGCAACGAGACCTAAAACATAGATGTCAGTCATTGTTGGATCATCTAACTTCACATCTCCATGGTTAAACACCTAAATCCTTATCTTTACTAACCATTTAAAAATGTCAATCTTTAGCCACAATAGCAAACAGGTGAGCAAATATGAATGGATTACAAATTCATCACTGTTTCTAGAAATATCCCAAGTTACCATATGCTTATAGCGGGTGACAGCATCTATAAAAATATAAAGTGCCATAGGCCAATCGGACTGGGCAACCTTCCTGATGAAGCCGGGGCTGTGAGGGAAGCCCGGGTCCTGGGTGCCAGAGGGAAGCTGATGCTGGCAGCTGGGGGAAGGAAGGCCTACTCTGGGACGAATTTCATGCATCGCACCTCTAGTCTTTATATAATATTAATGTTACTGCAAACTTTGTTTCAGTCACTGCTCTAAATGCTTTATATGTATCCACAGGAAAGATTTTGCTAAAAGTGGGCACATGCAGTGGAAATGCACAGATTCTTTAGACTGTCAGAGAGGAAGAAATAATAATTGTGTTATCACAGGGAATAAAAACTGATGCTCATAACGTACTGCAGTTTTTTTTTAATATATATTTTATTGATATTTTACAGAGAGGAAGGGAGAGAGATAGAGAGCCAGAAACGTCGATGAGAGAGAAACATCGACCAGCTGCCTCTTGCACACCCCCTACCGGGGATGTGCCCACAACCAATGTACATGCCCTTGACCGGAATCGAACCTGGGACCCCTCAGTCCGCAGACCGACACTCTACCACTGAGCCAAACCGGTTTTGGCATGTACTGCAGTTTTAAAGAAAAGATCATATTATACTTGACTAGAGGTCCTGTGCACAAAATTCGTGCACGGGGGTGTGTGTCCCTCAGCCCAGCCTGCACCCTCTCCAATCTGGGACCCCTCAAGGGATGTCCAACTGTTCTTTTAGGCCTGTTCCTGGTAGGGCCTAAATGGGCAATTGGACATCACTCTCACAATCCAGGACTGCTGGCTCCCAATTGCTCACCTGCCTGCCTTCCTGATTGCCCCTAACTGCTTCTGCCTGTCAGCCTGATCACTCCCTAACCACTCCCCTGCCAGCCTGATTGATGCCTGACTGCTCCCCTGCAGGCCTGGGTCCCCCACAACTGCCCTTCCCTGAAGGCCTGGCTCCCCCCAACTTCCCTCCTTGCCAGCCTGATCACCCCCAACTTCCCTCCTCTGCCAGCCTGGTCACCCCTAACTGCCCTCCCCTACAGGCTTGATCACCCCCAATTGCCCTCCCTTGTAGGCTTGGTCCCTACCAATTGCCTTCCCCTGCTCACCATCTTGTGGTGACCATCTTGTGTTCACATGGAGGGGGTCATCTTTGACCACATGGGGGCAGCCATCTTGTGTGTTGGAGTGATGGTCAATTTGTATATTATTCTTTTATTAGATAGGATACTGTTGTTTAAGAAAGAGAAACTTGTTTTACATATTAATTTTTTAAAATATATTTTATTGATATTTTACAGGGAGGAAGGGAGAGAGATAGAGAGCTAGAAACATTGATGAAAGGGAAACATCCACCAGCTGCCTCTTGCACACCCCCTACCTGGGATGTGCCCACAACCAAGGTACATGCCCTTGACCGGAATCGAACCCGGGACCTTTCAGTCTGCAGACCAATGCTCTACCATGAGCCAAACCGGTTTTGGCACACATATTAATTTTTTAATAAAAATTATTGTTTAGAAAATGTTTTATTTACATTGAATTTTAAAAATTAAACTTTTTTAAAGAATAGTTTAAATTTACCAAAAAAACCCTGCAAAGATAGTACAGATAGGTCCTATATCCAATGTCTCCTTATGCTACTGTGGCATATTTGTTATAGTTAATGAAATAATATTAATGCCTTATTGTTAATTAAACTCCTGAGTTTATTGAAATTTACTCATGTTTTTCCTAATCTCCTTTTCCTCTGGATACCATGAAGGATACCACATTATGTTTAATTGTCATGTCTTAAGTTCCTCTTGGCTGTTAAGGTTTTTCAGAATTTTCTTTTGGCTTTTACTTACTCAGGCTTTCCTTGTTTTTGGTGACTTTGACAGTTTTAAAGCGTATTGGTCACCCACCCAGTGGCATGGTTCAGTGGTTGAGCATGGACCTATAACCAGGAGCTCGTGGTTCAATTCTGGGTCAGGGCACATGCCCAGGTTTCAGGCTCAATCCCCAGTAGGGAATATACAGGAGATAGCAGATCAATGATTCTCTTTCATCATTGATGTTTCTATCTCTGTCTCCCTATCTTTTGCTCTCTGAAATAAATAAAAATATGTTAAAATAAGTAAATAAAGAGTACTGGTCAGGTATTTAGTAGAATGTCCCTAAAAGGATTTGTTAGATGCTTTTCTCAAGAATAGAATGGGGATATGAGGGTGATTTGTAATATTACTAAAAAAAAAGTTTTCAGGTTTTTGGCATTTTAGTTCTGGAGAATAGCTCATAACCTTTATTAATAAAGACAACACTATTTATTGAGGGCCAGGGAGTGCTATAGATTGGACTGGTATATGGATATCTCCCAAGGCATTCACAGGTACATAACAGACTAAAATTTCAGAAGTCATTCTGAAAATATTTACTCAACAGACATTCACAGAGCATCACTGTTTGCCAGTCTCTGCTCAGAACACAGGGAGTAAAAATCTGAACTAGTGATAGAAAGTTAATTTCTCAAGTGGCCATGGAAGGAGGGCTTCCCAATAAAGCCCTGAGAAAAAGAAATCATACAACTTCTTTCCATAAGCTGAAATATGGTAGAAGTCATATTTTGATAAAGCCTCCTGTTTGAATTCTAACTCTAAGTCTGATTAAAACACAGGGTACTTACCTCAGCTTCCAGGTGGAGACCTGGAGGCTAAGGCAATTATCCCATGCCTGAGACCAGAACCAGGAAATTGATTCTCACTGACTCAGTAGTTCAGGGATAGAAATTGTAGATAACCTTTAGAGACTAACCACTGAGCTCTGCTTTTGTTTTGTGTTATGGGCTATCCTCAACTTTTGTTTTGTGTATGGGCTATCACAAGATAGGGCCACATTCCAATGTCCAGCAGGATGTGACTGGGAACCAACCCTGCAGGTGTCCCCAGTCTTTAGAATTTAGCCTTTAAAATTCAAACGAAGGAAAATTCCTGTGGTTTGAGCCTTTAAAAAGACTTGCCTACCCCTAGAACAGTGCAGTCGTATATAGAGTCTACCTTCCTGTAGTGCTCTTGCGGCTGTCCTGGCCAGTTTTTGTTTGTTTGTTTGTTTTTGTTTTCTTTCTTTCTTTTTTTACTTCAATAAATCTTTGCCTGCTTTTTAATAAATCATCATCCTCCGGTGATCTTATTTTAAACCAAGGATTCAACCCCACAACAAAGCCATTAGCAGCTTTACTTTTTTCTCTCCCAGCAAAGATGGAAATTGGCAATAAATCTTTATTAATACCATTCTATAACCAAAAGCTCAGTTTTTCTTAATAACAAATTCAACAGGCTCTAACATTCTCAGGCACATGTACTCTTTTTGTGTGTACCTTCTCAGTCAACTCTTATTCAAGATTTCTGCCTTTAAAACATTTATGCAAGATTATCTCCTTTAGGCTTCATGCCGTTAATAAAAACATTTCATTTTGAAATAATTTCAGACTTTTAGAAATTTACAAAAATAGAAGAGTTCACATAGACCTTTCATTAAACTTCCCCTAATGTTAACAGCTTACATAATCCTGGTACCATTATCAAAATCAGGAAATTAACATTAGCATAGCACCTTTTCCTAAACTTAGAGCCCATATTTGAGTATTGCCAGTTTTCCCACTGATGTTTTTTTGTTTTGTTTTGTTTTGTTTTTTTTCTGTCTCATGAACCAATCCAGGATTTTTACAGTGGATATAGTTGCTGTGCTAATTTTTTTTCCCATCTCGACAATTTCTCAACTTGTTCTTGTGTTCTGTTATGCCAACATTTTTTGTAACATTTTGATGGGTGGTGATTTTTTAGAATACCTTTCAATTTGGATTTGACTGATGCTTTGTAATGATCAAGTTGAGGTTATGAATTCTGGATATGAATACTAGAGAAGTGTATTGTATCCTCAGTATCATACTGGGGGGGGGGGGTTCCGGATGTTGATATGACTCATTACTGGTGATGTTAACCTTGATCACTTGATTAATATATTTTTTCTGTTTTTTTTCCACTGTAAACTTACTAATTTTCCCATTTTAATCAATAATACTTTTAGATTATGCAAATACTTTTTATTATTTTCTTCAGTGCCCCCTTTCCTTATCATTTGAAGGCTCAAAAACAATATTTTTCAAAATTGATCCTATCCTTAGGTAAGTCATTAGAGGCACTGATATTTGAGTTTTCTCTAAAAGGTATTGGCTCATTGTTATTTAGAATGTTTTTTTAAACGGGTTGGTGAAATATAGAATATTCTCTTCAATTTAATCAAACAATGTGGAAAAAATAGATGGACAGTGAGAGCAAGAGCTTCTAAAAGTTGTACTCTGAATTAGTGATGAAGAAAAGCACCCAAGTCAGGCACAATGGAGCCATTCTGTGGCTGGGCAAGTGCCCAAGACAACCCAATACAGGTACCAACATTTCACTCTTCGATTTTTCAGAAGTTGTCTTTGAGTCAGCTCTGTTCTTTAGAATATCCTAATCTTCTGCAAGAATTCTATCCTAATGCTATTGGGAAGAGTTACTATTTGGGGCTAAAAGGCAAGATGTCTTTAGGGGAGAGGGATGACGTGGCGAAAACTGACTCACATCAACTCTGTTAGACAAGTGGATGATGTAGCAGAGAATGCAATAATTGAAGCAGATATCCAGTGTTATATGAAAGGACGCAGAGGCTTTCACTACAGGGTCAATATAAAAATATTAACTTTAAAAATAATAGCATTGCACAACAAACATTTAGACCTACTTCTTCCCAAAGTAGTTTGTCCTTTTCTAATTAGGATCGCATGTATTTACGCTAATGCATCCTAATTCATTAGTAGTTAATTGGCCTGATTTTAAAGTAACTCTTCCCAATAGCATTAGGATAGAATTATTGCAGAAGATTAGGATATTCTAAAGAACAGAGTTGACTCAAAGACAACTTTTGAAAAATCGAAGAGTGAGATGTTGGTACCTGTATTGGGTTGTCTTGGGCACATGCCCAGCCACAGAATGGCTCCATCAGAGTACAACTCATAGAAGCTCTTGCTCTCACTGTCCATCTATTTTTTTCCACATTGTTTGATTAAATTGAAGAGAATATTCTATATTTCACCCACCCTTTAAAAAAACACACATTCTAAGTAACAATGAGCACATTCTAAATAACTTATTAGAAAAAACTCAAATATCAGTGCCTCTAATGACTCACCTAATGATAGGATCAATTAACTTTACTTTTTGAATTTTCTTTAGTTTTTATTAATTTATTTATAGTCTGCTGTTACCCCCAAAGTCTATGACAATGTGTACATATTGTTGTTACTTTCAAATTACTCCCAAGCACCCATTCAGTTTATTTGTTCATTTGCTTCACTCTGCACTAATGTGGGCTCTAGGCTAAATGGGAAAAGAAAAAATAAAGAAACAAGATTCCAGTTTCATAAACCTTATGCCACCAGGGAATATTTTCAAGGTAACATCTCTGAATCTGGAATGGCTTGTGAATGAGACCTTGGGGAGGCATATAGTGTGTTTTAGAATATAGAAAATATACCCCAAGAGGATAAAAAAGTTTGTCTTGCATTCTAGTGAGAAAGGAAATTGGCAGGTGCTGTTGGTCATTATTCAATTTTCTAGAATCTAAAGAAAGGTGTGAGTGCAGAAATGGAGAGCGAAGGAGGACACACGAGGAAAGAATGAGAAAGGAAAGGGAGTAGAGGTGTTAGGGGAAGAAAGGGAAGGGGGTGTGAAGTAGTAGTATGGGCTGAAAAAAACCCACACAAAAACCCACATTGTTCAGTAGCAAAAGGGAATTTGAGAAGGTTTGAAGAGTTCTTTATGGAGAAGGAGGAACAAGTGAAACTCACTTGCTCCCTTTGAAGAGGTGGTAAGAATAGGCTCAGTTTGTTCATGTGCTTCTGAACCCTGGCTCACCCACCACGAACTCAGAGGCTGTGGGAAATCAGAGGCAATTGTTATTCTCACAGAGTTACATTCGGAACCGACCCAGCCCCTGCTGTTCTATCAGGAGGCTATGTTGGCAGCAAACAGATCCACTTCTGATGTAACTGGAGGGGAAAGCTTAATGCCTTTGCACTGCCATTTGAATTTTTTGTTTGAAAGAGCATATAGATTATTTATAGTCCACATAATAAACCGGAGGGTCTTTTCATAAACTCATAGATTATGTAGCTCAAAGGAGTTTATTGAAATAATATCTGAATTTGCCCATGACAGTGACATTCCATAAGAGTTTATCCCGTGTGGAATAGGATTTCCCACCTTACCCCAGGGTATCGGGGTATCATTTCAACATTCAAAAGGAAGATGAAAGAGTAATTTTAGGTCACTGAACTAGCTTCTCACATAATGTTTTTTCTTAAAAACAGAAACACACACCAAAGCAGGTAGAGGATTGTTGATTAAACACACACACACACACACACACACACACACACACACACCCCAAACAAACAAACAAAAAACTGGGAAGAACCAACCAACTGCCTTCTAAAGCAAGTAGTTGTAAACCCTTTGATTAAATTTTCAGAAAATGTGAGTTTCCACGGTCAGCATATTAGGGGTTTAGGGAGTTTGACTTGGATGTGATTCAAGAAGGAGCAACAAGGATGTAAAAATCCATGTCATCGTAGCCAGAAGCTTTGATTCCAGCTACATTTATTTATTCTCTCGTGCCCCCTAACTGCTCACAGTCGTCTGAAAGTGTGGAATTATCATTCACAACACTCACATGGCCACTGTAGTTCACCCCTACACCCCCTTCGAGGGCTCTTTTGGCATCACTTTCAGAGTTATGGTGTTTTCCTTTTCTTAAAATTAAACCACTCCATTACATTATATTACTTAAAGTCCAAAATTTCTTTAAAAAGTTCCTCAGTTGTTGGCCCATTTTTACCTCTGCATTTCCACCCATCGGTACTTTGACCCCCAATTCCCCTCACCCCCTGTCAGAGGGACTTCGCTCCAGCTGTCTCTTCAAATCTCACGTCTCACTTGAAATTTCATTTAACATATCTAGCCTCTCCCCGTATTCCTTACTCATGTCTCCCTTGGCTGCCATTTGTTTAACTTTATCGTGACATTTTCTAACTCCATAAAGCCTTCGGAGGTAACAATTTTTATGAAACACACATGACTCTATTGTATTATTATTTTTCTTCCCAAGGAGAACATGGCCAGAAAAAAAGAACAATGGAGAATTGTTTTCTTCCGAAGGGGACAAATTAAATTAGAAAATCAGGGAAACCTTAGAGTGAGAAGAAATTTTTAAAAGTCATCTTGTCAAAGCCTCTCGTTTTATAATGAGGAAAACGAGTTGCAGGGAGGTGGGGTTATTTTCCCACAGCGACAGGGCTCATGAAGCCAAGGGGAGTGTTGGGTTCTCTTCTCTCCTGTTCGGTTTCCTCTCCATTCCAATATGCTGCCCTTCGTGGATGTCTTCTCTGAGCCAGAAGTGATGTGATCGCAGCGGTTCCCTTGGAGGGAGGGCTTCTGGAATGGTTTGTTCTTTCATTCAGAAAATAGTACCGAGGACCCACCATGAGCACTGTGTAGAGGCGCCAGGGATACCCAGGGACTAGTTCTAAGTCCCTCCTCAGGGAGTTTACATTTAGGTGAAGAAGATCAGTGATAAGTAAGCAAGAGTATATGCAATGCCAGGAGGTGATGGGAACTGTGAGGAACAATAAAGCACTGTGAGAGAAGAGAAAGGGAACAAAGGATCGGGTAGAACCGCCCCGGTGACCCTCTCTCAGGAAGGGACCTGTGAGCAGAGGTCTGGATGGGGTTCAGGCACTGGCAGCGAGACCACATGGGGAAGTACATTTTAGGCGAACCAAAGGGAAAATGCAGAGTCCCTGCAGTCTATAAGGCCAGTGAGACCTTTATTACATTTGCAAATGAGCCTGATTTTGAGATTTACAGGCATAGTGTTCAGATTAAGTTGTGAGGGTTTTACCCTGTATCAATTGACTAAAATAAAGAACGTTTACTCCCTCTAATTGTAGGAGCGCAGAAAATGTGGCATATCCTTCCTGCTGCAAAGACGCACAATGAAAAAGAACTACCTCAAATCTAGGTTTTGCTTTTAGCCGAGTGGCTCCATCAAAGAGACAGATCCCATAACTGGCAGAACCCACACTGATTCTTGGGAGTGGAGTATTGGCTTTCCACACGGTGACCTAAAGGGAAAATGCCGCAGGAGACATTTCTGAAGCCAGGAAACTGTCTCCTCGAATGAGGCTAAGCCCTGGGGTGGGAAGGGGAGCTTCAGGCGCAGCTGCTGTGGGTTTTGTAAACCTGTGCCCTGGGATCTCGAACCCCTAATAAAGAAAAGGCAAGCCCATTTTGACCTTTATAGCCTGTTGCAAAGTCATTGCTGAGCTATTATTTGAGTAGCTTGAGGTAGAATAATGTTCAACTCAGCTTCCTGGAGCTGCATTTGAACTGCAATTAATTGACTGCTGTTAGTTGTCAATTAACATTTATTATCAATTAGTTCATCAAATTGATTAGTTGGCAGGACCTTAAAGTCTAAATGCACTCCTTTCCATTATAAATATGTCTATAAGAGTAAAAGCTACTCACTAATTGATGTCAAACTGGAATTGCTTATGTCGGACTTGACTCTTGTCCATATTGCATTTTAAAATCTTTATCGAGTGAACTTGGATAATACATGTAAGGTTCACACTTTCTAAAATGTGCATGTTGTAATTGTTTTGGGTAGCAATGAGTAAATATGGGAGGTGGAAACTTTATATTAATATCAAAAGTAATATTAAATAGGACTTATTTTGTATTCACATGTCTAAAGTGATTTTACTTTGGGAAAAAAACCATTCTGTTTCTCAGTGTTGATGGGGTTTTTATACACATTTTAACATTGTCTGTGTCAGTTTAAACATCATGTGAGTCAACTAATAGGATGTAAGCTTTTAATAGCTATCTTGAGGAATATAAAATGTGTGTGTATAATTTGCAACTTTTTCCATTTAAAAGACAAGCAATATCACCCTTCTCCCAAGAAAACTTTTCTAGAATATACCCTGCATTCTAGATCATTCTGCTTTCTGTCCATTACCTAAAGACTAATTTAAAGATTTTGAACTTCCTCTTGTATCCTTCCCTTTTGTAAAATAAAAACAAAAAACAAAACAAAAATAAGATAAAAGAGATATCCTATCACTTAAAAAAGATCAATTCTTTTGTGTGTCAGAAAAAGAATCTTACAGGCAACTGCTTAACCATTAGCATATGGTATTTTGTCTCATATTTTGTGCAACTTGGGAATGGAGCATGGAACAAAACTATAAAATCTACCCCTATCTATTTAACAAAGCACACGATACCTACAAGGGATTATTCATTTTTATTGCCTTTGTGCAAAAAGATAATTCCTGCCTCCTCCCATCCCAAGTTGTGACCTAAATATGGCTGAAAGACACAACATGTGACCTGCTTAGCACGGCCTGCCATGGCCTGGAGCCACAGCAGGAACTCTATTAGAGGGAACGGCACAGATGCTACCAGATGGCAGACATATTGTCCAGAGATGACCCATGTATAATTGCAGAAAGTTCAATACATTCAGGTTTTGAATTTAATTGCATTGACCACCTCACCTACTGCTGCTGCATGCTTTAGTTTATTTAAGGTGGAAACATAGTTTAAGAGGGAGTTGAGAGGACTCCCACGGTGTTATCTTTCTGCCTTTTGCCAAGCACCAAATGGCCTAGAGACGTGATTCCAGGTGTTCCTGGCTACCTGAGCTCCGAGCATTTGTGACATGTTTGCTTGGCCTTCATTATTTGGATAGAGAGTTTTGCTTTTTAATCATCTTAGCAGCAGATAAAATTGCACAAATGCACATCAATATGTATTTTCAATATATTTTTTTTTGGGGGGGGGTGATCATGGGCTGTGATTGCATTGGATTGCTGCCGTAGCCTTCACTGAGTGGCTTGCAAAAATGTTGGTTGAATTTAGTTACATTTCCTCCCCCTACCCAACTTTAGCTCTAACAATATGAGCTATCCGTGGGTGATCTAGTCTCAAAGAATTTATATTTTCAGTAAGTAATAATACTTGTAGGGGAAATACTACATTTATTTTGCTGCCAAAGCATATGTATTGTCACCTATAGGCTTTAGTTACTATGGATTTTGAGTCTTTCCTCTCTGAGGAAAAATGGAAATTATATGTTCTATAAAGATAGAGAGCTATTGTTTCAGTTTCCTCTTGCAGGCTGTTATTTCTTAAAATGTTTCTGCTAAGCAAATGTAATCACTATGGCATGCGTTATTAATTCAAAATAGCTTCTCAAATGGCTCAAGCTCTGGGATGGCGGCATGTCTGTTGCGATGTCATTTGTCATAATTCTTTGCTCTTATACAGTGCCTTTCCTCCGGGCCACTCACATAGCTACATTTGCTTTGTGTCTACACTCAAGACAAAAGACAAATCATCATCCTGTTAGGACTTTCCAATCTATTGAACCTTTTCATATTTACACTGTAAACCATCTTCTGATAGATCTGATTGGTTTCCCTAGTAGGTCCTAGAAAGAAAGGCCATTTGATAATTCATTCAATGATGCTTTCCTGACATCTGCCATCATTAATTATACTTTTACTGAGTTTTACTTCTTGTTTAAAATCTGAATCCAAATGATTTAGACTAAAAAAAGTACATTTTTAAGTGCTTCAGTTAACCTTTAATTTTTAAAATAAGAACGTGTTTTTATGAAAACTGTTAAATGTAGGACACTGTGTTAAAAAAATAGTATTTATAGAATTAAAATATTTTCTAAGTTACTGTTTTTTGGACTTGCTGATAAGTCTTTCAGGATATCACATACCTGATTGGGGAGTATCCCTTTAAAAGCAGAATGGCAGCTGCTGTCAAAAATGGAATGCACCCCCAAAACTTGCTGTTTATTCATATTCCAGTTAAAGCTGAAACAAACAACTGAAACTAATCACGCTTGAAGTTGGGTATCGCCTTTGTGAGCTTTATGAGCCTATTTTTCTGAAATTAGAAATTGCCTGAGTGAAATGTTTCTAGCTAAACTGCTTTCTACTGAAGTCATGATTTTTACAGTCAGACAAATGCCCCTTAAGCTCCATTTGTGTAAGCATCAGTGACATCCAGTGGCTAGCAGGCTGATCACAAGTGCATCTCCCCGCAGTGTGAGGGGCCCCTAGTAGGGAGATGGCATTGGAATCCGCTCTTTATTTTGCTAATCCACTCTGCATTTTGTTTCTACTCGATAAAGTTGGTTTTTTATCACACACAGCCCTCTGATTAGGATGGCTAAATATTCTACCAAACTTTGAAATAGCGAAGATGGAAATGAGACTTTAAGATTGGAAATTAAAATGCACATGGGGCTACCTAGGAAAACACGATTGCTTGGAAAACATAATTAGCATCCACATGAAACACTTAGCATGAAACTCTGCAGGTGTTATTTAGAAATGACTATTGGAGAGCTTATGGGCTTTCAGTTACACAAAGAGGACTTGAAAATTATGGCAAGACCTGATCGTTATGCAGAGTTGGGTGATGTTACCATTAATGTTTCAAACACATGTGCTTCATAAAATAGTCCACCTTAATTTGAAAAAAAAGGCATTACTTGCAATTATGTCAGCTACATAAATTTATTTGCAGACAGTCAATTCTTATTGATCATAACCTGACCTTACAATGACCTTGAAGAAAGGTAGTCTGTGACAGGTATAGATATTGGGATCAATACCAGACTGCAATCGACTATACCTAGTTACTGATAAATGAAGTAAAAAGGTACACTATTTTCAGAAACAAAGATAATAACAGCTCATTTAGTCAACTGTTTGTAAAGGTTTAATATTGATACACGTGGTTATAATGACATCCTCGGGCACTTTCAAATGGCAGGAAACAATAGGGTGCTGAGTCGCTGAGCACATTAAGCAGAAAGAATCATTACTTTCCAAGTCGAAATAAGGAATTCTGCAATATTTATGTCAACATTGCTGAGAATTGGGGCACTCTCTAAACTGTACACAGGGAGCTCCGGATTCCAACTGCACGGGGCCGCTCTGCTTCAGGTTTCCTCAGAGCGTGCCAGGTCTTGTGAAACGAAGCACCCCATTACGTGGGAACAAAGCCTCCAGGACCGCACATTGTACGTTAGTACTACCCTCTCTTGCACATTTGCAGCAGAATGAGCTTGCCTATCCACAGGTATAACCAACTGTAATCATGAGGAAGAGAGCATTGGGTCTCAGCACATCTGCTCCACTTTAATGCCTTCCCCTCCGCTACAGAAAGTTAAAAGAAAGGATGCTAACAGAAATTTTCCCCAATTGTTCTTTTCTCTTCCCTGGGAATTCCATAGAGTGAGCACTTGGCAAGTTATGCAGAACCTAAGTAAATAGAGTCCATTGGCAAAATGGTAACAGGTTGTGCAGCTTAATTGGAGAAGAGAAGTCCAGGAGCCAGCCCAGTGTCTGCTGCACCCAGTTGGTAAATTGTGCCTGTGGTGAGAACAGAGTGATTTTGCAGTCAGCTCAATTTGGGTAACTAGTCAGCCTGCTACTATGAGCCAAGAAATATGAGGATTTGGTCTCTCTCTCTCTCTCTCTCTCTCTCTCTCTCTCTCTCTCTCTCTCTCTGTATTTCCTATACTTTTTCCAATGAAAAATATACTTCTATAACTTGAACTTTGTTTATCTTTTGCTAGTCTAATTTTAAAAAATTGATGTCAGGATTCTGATATTGTCCTCTGAAGAGAGAGAAATGCTCAGAGACACGTGTGGTTATTAAAACCTGCAAACAGAAGGAAAAGGCTCTGTTAGCGTAGATTCCACTTGAATGTTTCCCCTGAATGTTTACATTTATAAGTTGATCTCTGCAGTTCATCTCCTGGTCACATTTCTCAAGCCACATGCTTTTTCACATGGGCTTCCTGCTTCTTATGCTGTGGTGTGGTTTGCTATCTCCTTTTGCCTCTTATGCTCTCATGTAGCTGTTTATTAATAAACCCGTGTTTCCAATACGGCACTACATCAATAAACCTCCAAGTGGTTCCGTTAGTCAGCATTCTGGGAATCCTATGCTGTATTGAAGAACTGTAAATCTCCATTATTGCTTCCCATAGCACAAATAAAGAATGCCCTCTTATCTCCGAGACATCCTCTGCTAATTTTTAAGGGTGAATGCATATGTTATCACAGGCTCCTTGAGGTGCTTGAACTTGTATTAGCAGTATCACTGCCATTGAAGACGCCCTGAGACACCTATAATGAAAAGACATGCTAACTTAAGGTGTTTAAGAACCAAATCACTTCAGTTTGCTCTAGTCTTCCCCTTTCCTGAAACCTTTAACTCATCTGGTGGGACAAGCGAATTCTGGACTTCAGAATTCTCTGTTCAGCAGTTGTGCTGTTTGATTTGCAGTGTGCTTTCAACTAACACAAAGGAAATATCAGTAACTAGAAAGGTAGGAATAGACTTCTATATATACCTTTTTGGTATCAGAGAGAAGGAATAGAACAATCTTTGTTTATACCAACTAAAACACTACGGGAGACAAGGGTGATTGTTACATTTCTCCATGACAGGAAGAAAGGGTTGGGCCAGTGGAAGATGTGGCTTCTTTCTAGTTTCATGATTTTCCCCCAAGAGAAAGCACAGTGGAGGCAAGAAGAAGGGAGAGCATGTACAGTGTGGCGAGCAGCTTGGAAGAATTGTCTGAAACTAATTTGGACTCTGAACCTGGGTTTCCTCACAGGTGCCTTTGAAAGCAACAAGAGAAAACCATTTTTTTTATACCACCAAAAATGCTTTTAATAAAGCAGACTTAGGATTCCTGAGAAAGATGTTGTAGTAGTATTCCCAAACCACTGACCCCTCTGGGGCTGGTCTCTGTGTAGGTGGCTTTATCAGCTCACTCTGCAGCAAGTCCTCTCCTTCTGGCGACCCACAAGCAGCTCTACCACAACTCGCCATGGTCCTGCCTTACTGTATCTGCTGCCCTGGCTTCTGGGCTCTGCTGGAGGCTCACCCTTCCTACCTACATAATAACGAAGTCATTATGGGCATAAGCCTATTCCCCTTCCAGATCAGTTTGGCTGCTGGCCTTCTACTTTGTATTCTGATTTCATTTTCGATAGCGTCACCAGAGAGAACAGGGAGGCCTCAGCTGTGGCAAGGCCCTGGGAGTTTTCTAATGCCCAGCTGCCCTCTGCTGACTCCACCTGGGCTGAGACCCCATAGTTGGTCTCAGGCTTTTTTTTTTTGTGAGGGGGAGGGGGCTAAACTTGTACTGTTCTTAACCAAAATTAGTCTTCAAGGTTTCATTTTAGTTATATGTGCTCCTCTGCTTTCTCGGTACCTTCTGTGGCCCCTGGAATTTTAGGGCCCACCATAGTGGTTTTCCCTATCGGTCTGCTCTTGGGCAGTACCCACGTTCCAGATAGTCCCTCAGAGCCTACCTCTCCACTAAAACTCCAATATTTTATTCAGCCAAAGTGACTCTGTGTGTTGGGTTGCCTCATGATGAACCCCGGGTGGAGAAATGGATATATTGGGTTTAAAGGACATCCACTTTTAATAGGGATGATGAGCAACCTAGGGAGGGGGTAGAGGGAGGAGATTATTTTAAGGCATTGACATCCTTGAATGATGCCCTGGTAGAGGGAGGGGGTAGAGGGAGGAGATTATTTTAAGGCATTGCCATCCTTGAATGATGCCCTGGTACAGATGTATGTAAGGTCAGCTACAGGCAGCATGGTAATCCAGGAGGTCTATACATGTCACCACAACTGTGTTCACAGCAGCAGCTGCCACAGAAGGTAGTGGGGGTGGATTTTAACTGAAGGGCAGGCACTCCAGACATGTGCCACTTGATTTGGAGCTTAAAACTCACCACATTCCCACTAATACCTATGTTCAACAATCTCAACTTGCTGGAAGTGTGTCCTGAATTGTACCTTCTGGTAATTCAATATCATTATGAGTAAATGGAGTTCCTTTGCTGGGGGCTTTTCACCCTGACAGGGACAAATCATCCTTCTGGTGAGAGACAGAAGATATTGAGGAGAGGTAAGCTCTCAATTACACTGCTCACCCTAGTCACGCCAAGCAAGTGGGAATGCCCAGCAGACACAAGGCTTTAGTCTTTCAGTAACTATGAATTCTGGGGCCGGACTATCAAATGTTTTAAGACATAAAGAATTTTTTAAAAAGCAGATTTCCCACTTATCACTAAATGAAATTGCCCTCCAAAGAAGCCTTGGGTGGGTTTTTGTGCTAGATTTTACCTGCTGTAATAAAAATAACTTAGATACATTTTAAAAGATTGCAAAATTGCAAAGCAATAATACTTTACCATATTAATTAATTTTGAATTATAGCTGAACTCATAGAAGTGCATATGACATTCATGGTAATGCCAAATTAATTCTTTATGATCAGTGCTATTGCAATCAATACTAAATGAATTCATAATGATAAGATACTTAAAATAAAGAGTTACCACAAAAACAATAAAAAGACCATCATTATCCAAGCTATAGCACACTAATAAAGTATTAGCCCAATAAGCTGGTGCTATCCATGACAATCAATGGTAGATACTTAATTTATTTCTGCTTGCCCATGTCTTGCTTTTCCTGGAAGGGCTGTGTAAAAGCATAGCTCTTTGATTCTACTGTAAATTGTATGGAGGAAGAAATACAGTAGTCTTATTATTAATTTTGCTATAGCATTTACTTTACATCACACCTCTCTGCCAAAGAACTCAAGGCATATGGTACATACCAATTTACATTCCAAATGGATTTTCTCCTCATGAGAGTCATGTTATCATTTTTAATTCTTTTCTTAATCTCTTCTCTCTCTCCCTCTTTCTTTCTTAGATGACTATATCATGTCTGTCCTCTACAATACATGAGAGAATATATCAATCATGAAGTAAAGAAACAATAAATATCTTCTGTGCTTCCTCTCTTCCTTCTGTTATAAAAACTATTTTGAGAATTTTTTGTATGTCAGATATATGGGTCTTAGAAAGACATAAAACAAAACAAAACATAATCCTTATCTTTCAGCTTAGATAGAGTCAGGAAAAAGAGTACTGGGCTTGGTATCAGATTTGGGCCACATCTTAGCTCTTTCATTTTACTTGTTTAATCTTCAGCACTGTGACAGAAACATACTCCCTATCAAATTCCTCTTTCTTGGGAGCATGGGAAGCTGTACTTCCCAGCAACCTTGCATGTAAACAGGATTGTGTGACTAGTTTGGGCTAATTAATTATGTGTAGAAATGATGTGTGTCGCTTCTGAGCTACATCTGCGAAACACTCCTGGGTAATTCTCCAGGTCTCTCTCACTCAACCCATAAGGTGGCCCTGTGTTGAGGTGGTTGAGCCACAAAATGGAAACAATCTTGACTGCTGAGCTATTGTAAAAAGAAGAGCTGCCACACAGAGGTACCCAACCTGTGGGCAATTGGTGTAATGGGGAAGCAAACTGTGTTTCTTTCTTTCTGTATTGCTTATTACTGTAGCATGAGCCTAACTTATCCTAACTAAAATAGGCATCTAACTTCTCAGAGCTTCTGATTCTTCACCACAAAATGGGGACAAATTATTTCTTAGCTACCTAATGAAGTTACTGAGAAAATCAAGTAAGATAGCTGACGTATAACATACAAACTAATTACATCAGAATCATGCACCACTGGCTTTCACTACCTTGGATCACATAATTATAACTCCAACACTTCATGAGATTCGTTTGGCCCTGATATCTGACCACCACAATACTAGGAGATGTGGTTTAATAAAGATTTTTATAAAGAGAAAGTGATATGTTGAAGATAGCTAAAACTCATTCTCTGTAATGGGAGTTGTATGTAAATTACCACCCCTGAGGGCTTTGATGTCTTTCTCTATCCTGATTCTCTTCCCCAGACCCTGATGATACTGTTACTCGCTTCTTGGGCTGGGGCTTTATGGGTGAGTTCCATATTCTCTGTCCCACAGTCTGCACCATGATGTCGAATTTTACTTAAACATTTTTGATGCTAAGCTTGGATTTTGTTAGTGTAATTATTGAAACTATAGTCTTTATGTCTCAACATTTTATACATCTGTTTTAATGGAAAGCTTCGTTGTCTTCCAATAGTCTCTGCAAATTTAGGTCTGATTGTGTTTGACCTACCTTTAGAGCTGGGTCAAGTTCTCTATAATGGATTCTTCTCTCTATGAGAAGAAATTAGGAAGGGAGAAAACAAGATGGCAGCATAGGTAAATGTCTAACTGCAGCCTCACATAACAATTAAAAAAAAATACAACTAAAATACAAAATGGACATTATCCAGAACTACAGGAAAGTTGACTGACTGGAAATTCTACAACTAGAAGGAAAGAGAAAACCAGAAGGAAAATCAGAGGAGCTGTAAAAGCCTAAGGTATAAAGACATGGAGACACGGTGTGGGCATGGGATAAAGACAGAGCCGGAAAGGAGGGAGCGTCTGAGTGCCTGACTGGGATTTCCTAGCAGGAAGGAGACAAAAGCTCTGGATTGTGCTGAGTCCCAGTTCCGACTGCACTGAACCCCAGTTCTAGATCAGACCCTGGGGACCCAGGCTCATACTGAGGGGATATTGGCTGTAAAGCAGAAACTCAGGGGAGTGGCGAAAGGCAGAGCCCTAGAGTTGTGCACATTGCGCACAGAGGACAGACTGTTGACTGTGCTGCTGGATTGCCCTAGCAGGAAGGAGACAAAAGCTCCGGACTGCACTGAACTCCACTTCCAACTTCACTGAACCCCAGTTCTGGGCTCATTGGAGGAGAGACTAGACTGTCTGGTAGTGGGCAAAACTCGAGGGCACCTTTCTCTCAGAGATGCTTGCAGCAAGTACCAAAGCAGCAAGTACCAAAGGACACTGAGGAACACAAACTCAGAAATCTCATAGGTCGGGGCTGACAGGAAGCCAAGGCTGTAGGCTCCACCCTGAAACTCCGTCCCATCCAAGTTGAACACAGAGGCTTTTGCAATTTTCCAACTCTAGTCGAATAAGGCTGTCTCCTGGCATAGACACAGCTGAGCCTCACAACCAATTGGCCTGGAGGTCAGTTCCTCCCAGCGATACCAACAACAATCAAGACTTAACTACAATAAGGCTGTACACACAGTCCACAAAGGGTTGCACCAAGAGTGTCTACCTCAGGTAACTGGGAGGCTGACCCACTGAACCATATAGGACACCTTAACACACAAAGCACCCTACCAACTCAGGGAAGCTGCGAAAATGCAGAGACAAGGAAACAGATCACAAACGAAAGAGATGGAGGACAAAAAGAGACTGGATATAGAGTTCAAAACCATGGTTAGAAGGTTTTTTCAAGAATTTCCTAGAAAAGGCCGATAAAATAAATGAGACCTATGAGGATATGAAAAGGGATCAACTAGAAATAAAGAATACATTGTCTGAAATTAAAAAAAAATATATACAGAGTCCTAAAAACAGAATGGAAGATTACAAGAATCAAGTCAAAGATTTGGAACATAAAGAGTCAGAAGACATTCCTCCGCAGAAGCAAGAAGACAAGAGAATCCAGAAAGTTGAAGATAATGTAAGAAACATCTGGGACAACTTCAAGCGAACCAACATCAGAATTATAGGGGTCCCAGAAGAAGAAAGAGAGCAAGATACTGAAAACATAATGGAAGAAATAGTGACAGAAAACTTTCCCCACCTGGTAAAAGAATTAGACTTAATAGTCCAGGAAGCGCACAGAACCCCAAACAAAAAAAATTCAAAGAGGACCACACCAAGATACACCATAATTAAAATTCCAAGAGCAAAAGACAGAGAGAATATTAAAAACAGCAAGAGAAAAGCAGGTAGTTACCTATAAAGGAGCACCAATATGATTGTCAGCTGACTTCTCAACAGAAACCATGCAGGCCAGACGGGAATGGAAAGAAATATTCAAGGTGACGAATAGCAAGAACCTACAGCCAAAAATACTCTACCCAGAAAAGCTATCACTCAGAATCAAAGGCCAGATAAAGAGCTTCACAAATATAAAAAAAGCTAAAGGAGTTCATCACCGCCAAACCAGAATTATATGAATTGCTGAAGGGGGTTCTTTAGGAAGAGGAAGAAAATAAAGATAAAAATTATGAACAACAAATATGTAACTATCAACAAGTGAATCTAAAAACCAAGGGAATTAAAAAATCTGATGAACAATATTAACTGGTGAATATAATAGAATCAGAGGTATGGGAGGGAAGTGAACTGATGATTCTTGGGTAAAAGGAGAGTGGGGGTGCGGGAAGAGACTGAACATAAACTGTGCAACTATAGATGAGGTCAATGGGGTGTGTGGAAAGGGCAGAGGGTGGGGTTGGAAACCTGGTGGAGGGGACCAATGGAGGAAAAAGATGAGGAACATTTGTAATAATATGAACAATAAAGATTTATTTAAAATTAAAAAAATCATAGTGATGAGCTCTACACAGATGCAACTTTGAGTCACTCATCTATTAAATCAATATTATTATAGAATTAACCTATGATGGGTGAATTCATGCAGTCATATAGCCATTCATTTATTCAGTAGATAGTTATCGGGTAACTACTATATTTCAGGCATTATTCTAGGCACTGAATATGCAATGGTGAGGACAGTCATTTGTATCTCTGATGTCATAAGTTTATATTCATGCATTAGGAAACAGATGGTAAATATTAGATACTGGATAACTTTAGATTACAAAAAAATACAATGAATATTAAAGAGTCACTGAGCATGGAATGACTGGCTTTTCTGGAATGGGTAGATAACACCTCTTATATGTAATGACATCTGGCTTGCACCTGAAAGGTGAGGGCAGGACTATTTCATTCATTAGTTACTGTTGGCATGTTGCCTACAGCTAGGAGTTTTTCATAGGCCCATGAAAGTATTTCAAAAATGTTATTGGCATTAATTTATGAAAAAAATAGTGAAATTTTTTGAAATAAAAAAATGAAAACAATCATGTTTATATAATGCACAAAATTGTTATTGTAACCAATCAACTGCAACTCAAATGGAGAATGATGCTTCTCAACACACCCTTTTATTTTTCTGGCTCAGGGGTGTGGATATGAACCTGTGTACGAGCACTTTTTTTCAAATGCATTTGCCTTTGAGAAGTTGCTTAAGCCAGGTTAAAGGATATTCGTCATTTTCCAATATATTCTGACTGTCCTTATGCACAGATTATTGCTTCAATACCTCCTCATATATTCCTAAACCCAAATACTTCATAATAGTTTATGTTTTTCCCCATTTATGAACCAAACAAGAACATCCTGTATCCTAACTAGCGTCATGATAGTAGGTTCTTGACTTTTAGACTGAAATCCAATTATGTTTGTTTTGTTTTGTTTTATCTCACTTCAACATGGCTAGTTCCCAGATGTGAAGGAGAGGTTCAAAGTCACGGGGATTCATAAGAATTTGGACAACCATTGAATGCAAGAGCCAGCCACCCCTTCCTGCCTTATCATGAGGCCAATGGCTCATTCCAGAGCTTAAGCTCAGTGCGGTTGCTCCAAACGCTGTGTCATTCACACTTGTTTTATGATAATGTCCAGTTACCACGTAATAAGAAAAATATCTTAAGATAATTGCTTTATCAGGTATGGCTCAAAACGTTTGTTTATGCCTTTTGGAGAAGGAGGCAGGGCAGTTTAGTGCTTTGCCTGCCAAGCCACAGACCATCTTTGTTGCTTTCTTTTTCCTTTCAATTGTTATTGAAAATAACTAGTCATAATGCCTTTGTCAGCCCTGCCTGGCCTCAGCTCTGTGTAAATCAGGCTTCCAGACGGGGCCCTGGGTTTAGAGGTCCCATTGTGGGAGTGCTTTAGGTAGAGGCGGGATCATGAATAAAGAACACTCACCCTCTGCTTCGGAGGCAGGGGTGAGAGAGCCTGGGAGAGCCCTTCCCAAACATCTCTTTTCAGCACCACTGTTTGGCTAAGAGCTTTAATTTCATTAGAAAAACAGGGGCCGGGTTTCCCCATGCATCTCAGCCTCCTTTTAATGTGTAAATTACATGGGATTTGCCACTCGTTACAATGGTGATATGATTATTGGCCTCAAACAGACCACACCGCACAGGCCCCCAGCGATAGGCCAGCTGAGGAGTGGCATGTGTGGGAAAAATTGGGTAGCACATGTTTTTTGATCAGAAGCCCTCCCCGAGTTGAATTCACAAATGGGAGGCTCCCGCTTGGTTTGCCTAGAGTGTCTCCCGCAAAGTGAATTTCTGGATGTATGTGCCATCCTGGTAGGGAATGATGTCGTTATGGGGGTGAGAGTTACCCAGGGGCCAGAAGCAGTGGCATGGGGGAAAGTTTGTTGGATTTGGAGGCAGAAACCGCAAGCTTGGCTGTTTGACTGAAGACAAGTCACTCGAATCCTGTGAACCTCAGTTTTCCCATTCACAAAATGGGATAATAAGGCCTCTTCAATATCTGCAGGTTATTAAGGAACATTATTTTAAAAACTTTGCTATGAATGATTATGCTGGCAAATGTCACTCACATTGTCTCATTCATTCTTTACTATAAGCCTTAGAGGTAGCTATGGCTAAGCACACTAAAGAAAGTTAGGTGAGACAGTGCAGTATCCTGCACCCCCCACCCCCCATCCAAATGCTCCACGGGAATATACTAGTAGTTTTATAGGAAAATGTAGCTTAGAAAGTTCTATCCAATATGACCATGTCTTTTTTACCTGTTCTTAGAAAACCACAGCTCACAGTAGCACACAAAAGGCTCTGAGAAGCTCTTTATTGAAACAATGATGCTTACTTGTTCCATTAATCCAGAATTTTGTATGAGACCATCTTTCCTCCTCCTTTAGAGGCCATGTCACCATGGCTGGTTACTGATTTGAGGAGAGAGAAGCAGCAGAAGGCTCACATGTACTTGTAAGGAGATACACTCTGTTTGGAAGGGATTGGCAGAACAAGATACGCTTGAGAGCAAATTCTCTATGAGTTCATAATTATATAATCATGATGGTAGGCTCATCCTGGAAGAACTCTGCTGCCATTTAGACATAGTGTGAGAGGAATCTATTATCCCATCCCCGAAGAAGAATTTATTCTACAGGGATGGAATGTGTGATATTGTTTCTGCTTTCTCCCATTCATTTATTCACTTCATATATTTTTTATATACCCAAATATAGTCCCCATCTGTGGTCTGTATCATGCCAGAAATTGAGACCTTCAGCCACACAAGGCTATTGTCTCAGCAGATTTATACTGATCCCAACTTAAGCACCACCACTCTGTTAGCAGCTTCTAACGCCCCCATTTTACTCATTTCCACCAGCACAAATTGGCCCGGAGGGTAATATTTTACATTTGTTTGTGTTGCAGAGCACATGCCTTTCTCAGAAATATTCAGAGTCTGTTTCTTGGAAAACTAGGTCAGAAAGAAGATTGTGAATGTCTCTGAAAGAATAAGTATACAGGCACATTTGTTGGAGATGGTTTCATTGGAAATTCCGTGTTAAGAAATAAATGAAAATGATTTATTTAATATAGGGCGCCTCAGAGCTTTGAATGTTCATTGTGACTCTCTAAGAGTGTGATAAGGGTAGGGGAGTGTTGATGGCACGCGACATCTTCCAAGCTGTTTTTTTTTTTTAGCCTGAGAGCTTTTTGTCCACGAAGAATTTTTTGACAGAGGCTACCTCAGAGGGTTCTTTTAGGAAGTGATTGAGATATGTTGGTGATATTGCCTAGTACAGTGCACATAGTAGAGATTCAATAAATGATGCTCTCTAACAGCCTATAGGATCAGAGAGGTCGCTGCCTCTCTGCCAGTCACCCTTCCAGTGTGACCCATTTTCTAATCTCTCTGTGGCCTGGGTTGGTCCTGGGTCCAGGTTTCCATAGTTTTCCTGCTCTGGGACTAGTTTGTCTCCCCCAGTCACCTGGGTCCTTCTCCTTTTCTAATCCTTAGGTCCTGCCAGCCAGTGGAATGGGGCCAGATCATTTCCAGTGTTCTGTCTATTTATTTTCTATTCAAGTGTGGCTAGATGCCTCCAATGCGTCTAGCAATGAGCTCAGAGGAGGTTCAATTGCAGAGCCATTTATATGACACCTGGAACTCCTCAGTTGGATGGTGGAGATGTGGTTACTCTGGTTTGTCTGAAGGCTCACCCACAGAGTGGGATTTCTTGGTCTATTGCACATTCATTGGCCTGACCATGCTCCTGTACAGACACAGGGCTTCTGGGGGCCTCTGGGAGCTCTGAACCCTGACCGGGTAGAGATGGCCTCACTCCCCACCAGAAATGTCAAGGACAAATACCTGGATATTGACTTGTAATACTGAGGCCAGTTCAAGAGCAAGGATCCTAATGAGCCACTGAGGAATTAAACCTCTAGAGATTGCTAAACATGGTCAGTAAGTAGAAAGAGCATCAAGGAAAGTAACCTGCAAAATCCTAAACAACTCAAGTTCCAAAATCTGAAGAAATGGGGTGTGTTAATACAAAGGACTATGGTTGGAAATTTGAGAGCTATTGTTAGAAGCCATGGAGCAACGTACAGCTGAAGGACCTGCCCAGAGAATACTAAGCTCTGATCTTGGTCTTAACTTCTACAACATCACACTATAGGCAACAACAAACAACTGAATTTTCCCCATTTGCATTCTGAACATTGCAGTGATCATCAATTGCCAAGTAAAGGCTCTGTTCTTTGCCTTAAACACTGATGCCACTTTATGAATTCTTCATCAAAATCTTTGAAGGAAGTAATATTATATTTTATTATCTTCCCTGAGATCAATGCGTTTAACTTTCAGTCTTACTACATTCTGAATTGCTGCAGATGGTGTAGGTGGCAAATATTGCACTTTTGGTAAGAAACATCATGGATATAAATGCCCTTGTCTCTTTTCCTCAGATCAATGGAGAGCTGTGAGAACAGGATAAACACACCTCTGCTCGGAATATTGCCTGAGCGATGGGCTAGGTGTCTGTCTTAGATTCCTCCCAACATTTTGCGTTATTTTGGTGTTGTTTTAATTAATTTATTTTTAGAGAGGAGGAAGGGAGCTGGAGAGAGAGAAACATACATGTGAGGAGGATGTGAGATTGACACATCATAGGCATGCCTGGGACTATGACCAACCAACTGAGCCACATGGGCCAGGGTCCTCAGAGCCCTCTTGATTCAGAGCTCCTCGCTGTTGCCAACAGCATTAGTTCTGGTGGAATGTGTCTATGACTGACTGCAAACCCTTCTGCCTATGGGCATAGTGCCTGAAGATTTTTGGTTGAGATAGTTAAGAAGTAATAAAGTTAAACTTTCTTTTCTATCTCTATGGAAATCTGCTGCTTTTGAAATACCTTCTGCTCTGTGCACTTCACTTGAAGGTGTGGGACTCTAGTAAATAAATGATAGGTAGATGTAAATGAATTTTAGGGAGGGGGCCACCCTTGGAGGGCCCCAAGCACCTTTGTGATTGATGGCATTAAGGGCATGGCATGAAGCCCAGTGGCATTATCTCACTCACCTGCCAGGTGATGGCTACTGGGAGTATGTGGCTACAACTTGAAGCCACTGATGTCAGTCCACCTGTACACATAAAATGGAGCATTATGCCATTAGGATATGGGAGTCTCAGTCATTTGCATTTATAATCCTAATGAGCAAAGAGACAGCAGTACCCTTTGTTTTTATGTATACATGTATTATTTATGTTTGTTTTTATTTAATTTTTAAGCAAGTCATACTCTACTTTTTATTTTTATTTATTTAAAAATATATTTTATTGAGTTTTTACAGAGAGGAAGAGAGAGGGATAGAAAGCTAGAAACATCAATGAGAGAGAAACATCGATCAGCTGCCTCCTGCACATCCCCTACTGGGGATGTGCTCAAAACCAAGGTACATGCCCTTGACCAGAATCGAACCTGGAACCTTTCAGTCCGCAGGCTGACGCTCTATCCATTGAGCCAAACCGGTTTCAGCAGCCAAACCGGTTTTGACCATACTCTCTTTAGAAAATATTTTAAAAAGCAGAAATGTGTGAACACTAAAAACAAATCTTTAATCCCCAACTCAGTAATAATCACTGTTGACAGTATGGCATTTGCAAATGGACATGCTGAGCACTTGAAAGATCAACATATGAACCCATCCTATACACGTTATCCTTAAAAACAGAGTAAATTATAATGGAAAATTTAAATGCCCACTTCACAGCAGTAGTGATTCTTTAATTTTTCATTGGCTTGATGAGCGATTTTTTCCCCCTGAAGTACACGCTGAACAAATTTCATGAGTTCCCTTGCGTTACTTCCGGGGTAGGAAAATGATGAGCCCATTCCTCAGGCCAAGAACCATCACTGAATTACTGTTGTAGGATTACTGCTTTCTTTCCACTTCAATTATTAGCACTAGCAGCTGGTTTCTATCCAAACCCACCACCCTTCCCTTTCTTTTCAAGAAATTTTAAAAAAGAAATGGTGTTTTCTTTTAAATAATTTAAATCACTTTGCAAAGTATTACTGGATTTGCAACAATAAAATAGCTTTGTGAAGTGGCTGCTGGTTGGTTGCCCAATTACATTTGTACTCTATGTGAATTGATCCCTCTACCCTGGTGCTGTACACTTAATATTTCAAATACATACATCAGCAATGCAGCTCATTTATATGTTTCATGGACTTTGAGTCACTCATGATTAGAAAAATTGCATATGCATATGTCAGAATTTTATAATTTTTCTCTCCAGACCTTTTCTCTTTAATTCTGTGTATGAGGTGGGTATTTGTGTGTTGTTATGCCTGCATGTGTGGTATACGTACAGTTCCTGCATCATAGTGAGTTTTTTAACTTAAAAATTCATAATGGAGCATTCTCCAAGTCTGTTATTAGAATCAATTATTTAATTTTTTATTTAGTTGTTTATTGTAAACAAACACAAAAATACATACATCATAAGATCAGGGAACTTTTTTGTGTTGTTCCTTGTAAAGTTCCCAGCATCTAGAAGAAGTCCTAGCATATCATATATATGCTTGATCAACATTAGCTTATTGAATACATCAATGACTAAAATAGTTAGTGGATATACAACTTTTAATGACTGTATAATATTTTCTGATAAAGGTATAATCAAACTTAGTTAGCTATCTCTTTGTTGTTGACATTAAGGTTGCATAATATTTTTATTATTAGAACTAATTCTGTGACAAACAAAAATATTGGTTACTAATTTTTTATTTTTCTTAGTGGATAGATTCTAGAATCTATGAAGTCAAAGCAGAAGAATTATGTATAATTTTTATAGCTTAATATATTATGCCTATTTTCCCCTTCAGACATTAGGAAAATTTTACACTCTCACAGGCAATGAATGAATATGTACATCCTACCACAACCTTCCTTCATGGAATGACTTTCAACTTTTTTCACTTATGGAATTCAGAGGCATTCCATTTCTATCATGGATATTACATTAGTCAAGATATCTCTAGTTACTGTCACAAAAAACTTCCAAATCTTAGCATAATAGCAGTTTTATTTTTTTGTTCATGGCTCACTCTATATGTAGCTTGAACGACCCTTCTGGGCAGCTGTTCTTCAAGTAGGTTCTTGAGACTTGGGGATTTGAACTCCTGTCATTCACCATCTCCAAGTAATTCATTTCTAGAGGAGTGTGTGTGTGTATATATGTGTGTTTGTGTGTGTGTGTGTGTGTGTGTGTGTGTGAGAGAGAGAGAGAGAGAGAGAGAGAGAGAGAGAGAGAGAGAGAGAGATTCTTTTATGGCCTGGCTAGAAGTTGAGTATACATTTCCAACCGCATTTCATTGGCCAGAACTCAGTCATGTGGTCCTGAGTACCTGCCAATGAATGCATTGTATTTTAAAAAAATGCTTTTATTGATTTGTTTTAGAGAGAGAGAGGAAGAGAGAGTAAGAACTAGAAACATCAATGAGAGGGAAACATCAATTGACTGCCTCCTGCACACCCCCTATTGGGGATGAACCCATAACCTGGGCATGTGCTCTGAATGGGAATCAAACCAGGGGTCCTCTTGGTCTATGAGATAACACTTAATCAATCGACTGAGCTACACTGGCCATGTAATGCATTGTATCCTGAAACAGATTCTAAAAATACCTTTTCTTAATTTTTAGGTAGATGAAGAGTATAGGGTGCCTGTTCATAAATCTAATGCTCCCAATTCTGATCAAATGATCTACACACTCCATTTCCTGTGACAGTGGCCAGCACTTGGCCAGTAGTGTTCACATAGTAAAGACAAATAAATAGAACAAGCACCACTCTTGTCAGGAATGTGGTTTGCTTGTCCTGCAATTGAGGAGAGATGCTATTTAATTTACCCACCTTTAGAGTTCGCTTTTGGGGTCCTGGAACAATGCCAACTTGGATAATTGCATTCTGCTGATCTAAAATTCCCCTGTAGCTTCCTTCGGATGAGCTAACCTTCATTTCCCCCCTCTACACATCATAGCGTAGTGTTACTGGCACCCAGTGATCACTCCACTCCACAAAGAAGCTGGTTACATGTTACCACCAGGAAAGTGAACCCTGGGTGAACACGCAGAGTCTGCAGATTTCTTTGGTTCCTTAAGCATCGGAAACATACATGTAATAGGTCAGTAAATTAGTGATTTGAAACTCTAGGTGATGGAAGAAATTAGTAATCTCTCATGTTATAAATTTAAACTCTAGAAATTTAAAAACATAAATCGTGAATTATCATTTGACTCAACAAATGATATAGGCCATTTTGTGTTGCTGAGTATGAGATAGACCTTGAATAATATCCATGGGATTATACTACAGTATTCCCATAGCAATATGTTTACCTCTATCAAAATAATAAACTCTCTCATAGATTTCAATGAATAGAATTAACCTTTAGCAAGTACTCTTTTTCCTCCCAGGAATATTCGTTTTACTAAGTAGTTTACACCATCCCCAATTAAGTGCTTCTGTGTGCTAAAATAGTAAGGACAATATTAATTTTCATCCAGAAATAAAATATTGCTTGGTGGTGGGCGATTCTGTTAAAAACTGAAGGTCAATTTGCAATTAAAGGGCCTTTTAACAAAGTATCAGAATAATGCACTGCTCATCGGGGTGTTGAAAACAGGAAAAATATGGCTGCTGAGTAAACTATTAAGGTTGAGCTTTAAACTTGTAGAGCTCTTTTATTTTTATCTTAAATTTTTTTTTTAAATCCAGGCTTATTTCTGATTTACAAATTTCAAAGCTCCATAAGCCAAAGGAGGAAGATTTTCCTAACAGTAGGTTATCCTATTAAAATTCATCATGATTCTCCTTTCTGAAAAGAGTAAACAAGAATCAATTTTCTTCAGTAAAAGAAGTTGGCTGAGATGCAAGTTGATCTAAGACAGACTTGATGGATTCTTACGAAACGTTTACAAAATAATGCAGAATCTACAATTTACAGGGAATCCTCTCCCTCTTCTTTTCCTTGGGCAGGGGAAGAGGGTGAGAGGAAATCTGCATTAGGGAAAGAAAAGAAAGCCCCGTAGCACACACAAAAGGATTTTATAGTTCTTAATTCTGCTAAGCCACCAATACATGGAAGATGCACAGCACTGTAATTATCTGGCCAGATAGATGTAATTGTATCTATCAAACTAAATAGAACACTGTCAGATGACAGCCAAGATTGGATTGTCTTTAAGGGCCAGGCAGAAATCTAGAGTGACCTCACTCCTCCCTTCTCACCATGCCTGTTTTCTGAGTCTTTGATGAGGACCCATTTTGCTAAGCATGTGAAAGCATATACAGTAACAGTGCCTTTTTGCTTTATGCCAACAGCCTCCCGAGAGACCCCACTTGGTTTACTTGGGCCCCGGGGATTAGCCTGCCCAGGCCTCCCTCGTATTTGAAATGTATGATACTGATACAGTGCTTAGGAAGAATCCGTCCTCTGCAATGAACAGATCATGCCTGGCTCCATAAAGTCTACGTTGCATGGAGAGATGCAGAGATTTTATAGGCTGGGTGGAGAGGGGCCAAGTCAGGCTTTTGCTCTGGAAAGCAAGTATTAGGTAATGAATTAAAGAGTTTGTTTCCTGGCCTGGCCCTTCATACTCAGGACATTTCCTTGGGCTGTGCAAATAGACTTGAATGGCCACGTAGTCTTCCATTTGCTGTAGCGGGAGATCATTGTCATGTCATAGGTGCTGGGTGGGCTATCAGCATGAATGTCTCTCTGCCCTGCTGTCTTTAACAGAAACAGGCCCCCTCCCCCCCGTGCTCATGTATAAGCAATTGGAATCTATTTTCATGGAGTCCCTCCAATCAGGATCATGTCCAAACCAGTTTGGGTTCTTTGAGCCCTCGCACACTATATTTACTGTGTTGAGTGAAAAGCCTGGATTCTCCCTGGGCTAAAAGTGAACCATGAGGGTTGGGGCTTTCCAGTAGTCCTGCCACATTTATAGAAGGAGACAAGGTCCCCAGGAGAGACGCGGTTATCCAGGGAGTGGCCTCCTCTCCCTATCCCGGCATGCATCTGCTGTCCTTTGGCAACTTGCTGCCACCGAGTCATGCCGTTCCCGTTGTCTGTTGTCCGCACTTTGGATGGGAACAAAGCTCCGAGGAAGGCAGGTTTGTCTTGCACTTTTTAGCCTAAACGTGCAGGACACTCCTGCATGTGCTGCGTGTTAAGCTTAAGCGGGTCAACGCCCTTCTGCCCGGGCTTTTGGAAGAGAGTCCCACATTGTCACATGGAAAGGGACGTTTCAGTGCTGATTTTTATTTCCATAAGATTAAAAGTGAAACATGTAACCACAAAGCTGGTTTATGTCATCCCCCTGTCGGAGCCAGCAGTCATGCCAAAAATTAGATATTTGATAGGTTTGAGAGAGAAACAGATGCAGAAGGATGCCATTCCCACAATTTAGACTCCTTCTTATCTTTAAGCTAGAAAGAACATTCCAGAGGAAGAAAATCTATTTTATTGGCTTTTAAAAAAAATAGCAAAAGAAAATGTAGGAATAAAAAAAATGCTAATTTAAAACTGATGTCATTCTTGGGGACTTCTATAAACTGCAAATTGGTATTTCTAACTAAAAAAATAAAAAAGTCATTCAAGACATGCTTACTTGATATTTTCATTTATGCTGCATTTTTTAAATCCCAATTAGGGTGTTATAATTGAGAGAAAATATCTACAAGACATCTTCATGTAGAGCAGTGTGTGAATATAGTCAAGGAAAAAAAAAGTGGAAAGCCATAAACCTCCAAAAAGCTAAAACGGCCAAAAAGTATTCTCTCAGCTTTTTTTTAGAGAAACATTTTGTGTCCCATTCTTTTTATTTAATTCTGCCAGCTGTCTGCTAAACAAATCTAGCCAGGTGGGGCTTACAACCCATGACTAAAAAACCTACCAGTGCAGCTGTCCAGCTTGCCCGGAGGAAGAATTCAGACAAATGGCAGGGACGAAAAGATTGTTTTGTTTTCAAGACAGTAGCTACTGTACCTTAATCGGGTTCAGCTTTTTTTTTTTCTTTCTCCCTGTTTGTTTAAAGTTCATCCACAACTTCTTAAGGTTTTATGATGAAATAGAAAGAAAGAAAGAACTACCCCTTAAAATTTTAATATTTATGTTTTAATTACTTTAATTTACTATAATTTCCCTTTAAATAAATGGTCCACCTTCCATTGCAATCTGGCACTCGGCATATTTATTTACTTATTTATTTACTTATTTATTTATTGTTACTAATAGTTAAATCACGCATTGCCTTCCCCCCCCCTTTTTTTCCCTTCTCTCTTAGGGGGGAACAGGTTTTTAGTGAACTGTGACTGAACTTTATTTCCAGATATCACGCAATCACATATGGAGCCATGTAAAGGTGAAGGCTGGCTTGGCTTACACGTGAGCGAGCAGAGGAACAAACAGGCCTCTTTGCACTGCATCACCAGTCGACCTCGACTGTGAATTTCTAGTCAGCAAATGGGCACTTCCTTTGGTGCATTTGAGCAGAGGGAGGCAGGAGCCACGCTAGCAACAAGCGCGTTGCCATCTGATCCACTGATGACAGATCAGCGCGGAAACCACTCCGTTCCTTTCCCACATATTTGACATTCATCAGTTCAGTGACGCTCAACTTTTTCATCAAAGCTGTCTAACGTTCTTATAATGAGAAGGGCTGGTAGATATATACATAGAAATACATCTTGGAGATATTTTCTCTCGGTCTCTGGGCGCAGCACCTGTTGGAGAGGTGCGACTGTTCACAGGGATGTCTTTGGGATGTCGCTGTATGGCTGATGTCCTCCAAAGAAGCTAGGAACTCAGCAAAAATTCACGAATATTATAAATACAGCATCATTTGCTCTTAGAGCATTAGCTGCTAAAAGAATGAATGCCACTTAAGGAAGAGTATCCCAAACACTATACACGTAAGAAGTAATGCTTTGTAGAGAAAAAGTTCATAACATTTTTTTTCTTTTTCCTTTCTTCCATATTGTATGCATGTGCATATGAATCTGTTCATATTTAAATTCTCTTTAAGTATATTTTTAAATGTGGGCCAGGATTGCTCTATAATAGTGCAGACAAGCAAATCCATAACACACACATTTTCTATAGATTCTCTATTTTGAGATTGATGAATGGAGACTCAAAAGAATAAATAATTTGTACTTGTAGAAATAGAAACACATATAGAAATTAGGCCAAAATCTTAGAAATCTTAATTTCCAGCCTGTGGTCACTGTTATCATGGAGATGGAACACTTTTCTCCAATCTTGTCTCCATGGACACAAACATCCACAGTGGACACAGAGGTCTTCAGTACAATGAACAGGATGACTTTCTCTTGCAGACATTCGGATATGGTATATCTTGTGGTAAAGAGTCACGAAACAAATGTTTGTTTCACGAAACAAATGCTCATATAATATAGTTAGTTTAAGACATGGCTGCTTGGTTTGTTGTTTTACTTCTCCAGGTGAAAGAGGACCAATATTTTCTTTTTTAAAAATAAGATAATGTTTTATTTTTATATATTTTATTGATTTCTTACAGAGAGGAAGAGAGAAGGATAGAGAGTTAGAAACATCAATGACAGAGAATCATTGATCAGCTGCCTCTTGCCCACCCCCTACTGGGAATGTACCCGCAACCAAGGTACATGCCTTTGACCGGAATCGAACCTGGGACCTTTCAGTCTGCAGGCCGACGCTCTATCCACTGAGCCAAACCGGTTTTGGTTAGGACCAATATCTTCTTCTGTTGTATGTCTTCTGCAGTATCCCAAGCTGTTCTCCCAAGGCCTGTGTCCTAATCTCCATGGAAATGGCTTCCCTTTTTCGAGTGCTGCCTCATTATCTCAGCATTTTGCTGACTTCTAATCCCTAGGATGGTGAATTGAATCTGAATATTTAAACTTCAAACTAGTTCTCCATGTGGGGTGGAGGGGTGGGGATCCGCATTGACTCTTTACCACATTTAAAAATGATTTTCTCATAAAAATTGTGGCACGTTCTTAAAATTATTCAACCTCTAGATGTACCCAAAGGGCCCCATTAATATCATACCAAATATAAATGCACAGATTCCATGATCAGTCCCAGAGTAGCTCGGGACAGAAGGACGTCCCAAGTCCTCCATCCTCATGGGTTCACTTGGGCATCTTTTGGCGGTAGCCTTGCATACTCAGTGTGCTTCTGTATCATCTCACAGGGAGAGGGTGAGGCTCGTTTCACAGTGTGAGTGTTCCCAGGGCATCACAATTACAGGAGCACCTGAGCTTTCTGTCTGCCCGTCCACTGGGAAAGCTCCGTGTGTTGGGCACTGACAGCTTCTCCCAGGTTTGAGCTTCTCTCTAGGCTCTCTCCTTCCTGCCTCCCTTCCTCCCTCCTCTCCTTGTGCAGCGTTCGCTTCCTTCCCATTCCAGGTCTTTATTCTCTCTTCTCCCCCCACCCCTTTCATTTACCTTCCCTTAGATTCCCATTCCCTTGGCCGAATTTTTAAAAATTGGGCTTTAAGCCAAGGTTTTCCTTAGTACCCATGCATATCCTAAACTTTAAAAAGTTTTTTTTTTCATTATCCGTGAAAATGTGGGAAAGAAAGCTCCAATAATGCTGCCTATCAAAGAGCAGCCACATTATCCTATAGAAGTCGTGCTAATGGTTTTATTTTCTTTTGGACATGTTTCCTGTCTCACAATTGCTACAAAGCCACACAATCCTGCTATTTGGGGTTTGAACCTCTAGCCAAATGTACAGATCTGACTTCGCACAGCGGTTGCTTGTGGAGTCAGAATGGAGGCAGACCTTCCCAGAGCTCTCCTGTTGTACTGTTTACAAGGCAGCCTGCACTTCTGGTTTACAGTCTGCTCAGATCCGGTTACAGTCACACTCAGATCTTTCTTTGGGGATAATGGAATTTAATGAGAAGGAAAGTGTGCTTTCGGTTTGCATTTTCAGAAGGATTTATGGTGAAACTTACAGTATGTAAAACCACACACTCACCCCCCAAATAAGCAAAAGATCCATTCACAGGAAGAACACAAGGACCCCATCTGAATCACAAAGGAAGAAAGTCTTCAAAGGGTTTTTGGAGGGTTTCAAACATTACAAAATATTTTTTTTCTGAAGCCCACAAGCTCCTACCTTTTGTGGAGGTCCACCTTAAGGTCAGTATCAACTCTGGCGCGCTGATCGCTTGCGAATCCCCACGTTGCAACCACGAAAGGGGGCTACATCCGGAGACATCTGTGGACCAGAGGCGCTGGCAGGGACCGCAGGGCTTTCCATTGAAGTGACTGCTCCCAGCCTGGCTGCAGGAACAGTCGACCTGAGGTAACTACTTCCACATATCAGCACCTTGTCAGCGGTGGTCTGAGAGACACACGCTGTAAGCAGAGGGAAGTACCTGCTTTAGGGAGAGCTAACCACCTACCCTGCCCCCCTCGGTCGTCAAATCTTTCATATGGAAGAGAGAAAGGAAGCCAAGTAGGAGAAAACGATAGTAATAAAGCAAATTAAGTGCTTAAATTATGACGCTGGTTGGCTTTGGTTATTGGTATTTAACGACATAATGAATTTCTAAAAATTCAGAGCACATGTGGTTATCTAACCTTAAAAGAATGCCGTCTATGTGGGCCGAGGGTTCTGAGAGCGCCGTTGCGGCACGCACAGTGTGATTCTTTGGGAAGTGCTTCATAAGGAAGTTGTGATTAATAATCATTCACAACTGATTTACTTAAACGTAAATTAGAGCAGAGGCTCAAGGTTACTCCTATAGCACTTTCTTTTCCCCACCCACCGAGATTCCCATTTGCATTCTTGGGTGATAAGAGGGGGGTGGAGGAACAGCTCATGACCTGGGGATTGCAGAATCCTGAACCGTCCAGGAAACCAGGTCTCACGCGTGAACGTCATTTGCCATGTGTTTTGCAGTGGGAACGAAAGCCAAACCCTGAGTCCATTGCTTTGGGATTTGAGTTGCTAATATGCGTTATTTGCCCATGCTCAGTTTCACTGTAATCGTGACACAGTAAGGAAGAAGACCTATGATTTTTTAAATCACCTAGTAATAGGCATAGACAAGGCCTCAGGAAGTGTCCAGTCGCTTCTTTTATGAGCTGGATCACAACGAAACATGCCCCAAGTTGTCAGCAACGAAGCATCCTCCTATCATTCCAACTTAGATACAGAATGTAAGGGGCCGGAACATGATAATTTTATTAGGGAGAACTTGTCATTGAACCTACAATGTGAGAGCTGTGCAAGAGACCATAGGCAGCAGTTGTCATATTAGAGATGTATTATGCTACAAGCTTCTCCTCATTAAAGTAAGCTCAAAATTGGTCTTGGGGTAAGCAAGCACTGCAGGAGTTTAAAGAACTTTAATTTTATTGGACAAATCTAGCACCTGTATAAATTACAGGCTGACATTACTCTCTATATATATTTGAGTTACTTGTCTAATGCATCTTTTCTTTCCTAGAAAGTAAGCTCTATGAAGACAAGCATTTCACGCTTGCATTTATGTATGCAGCACCTATAACAGAATAAGGGCACCCAGCATGCAATTGATGGTCAAGAAATACTTATTGAATAAATAAATGTGTTAAAATGTGTTAAATGTGTTAAATGTGTTAAATGTGTCCTCTGTTTCTCCCCAGGAAAAGTCAGCATGATATGCTCACCATCTCACCAGTGCCCCCAATAACATTTTTCATATTTTACTTTTTACAGAGTCATTCATGAGAGGCTGATTGACATAAGGCATTGGTTTCTATTTTCTTTAGAGAAAAAAAAAAGAAACAAAAAAAATCTGATATCATTTTCACTAGTCAACATGATATTTCTGGTTCTTGACTCATTTGGCAAAAGAAAAGCACAGGTTGAACTGTTTAAGAAAGATAAAGGATCCTTTTCAGAATTTCGAAGACTGGGGCTTTTACACATGGTTTGAAAGTTGATTGAGCACGTAACGCGCAACGAAGACAGATCCCGCAAAAGCAAAGAAACCCTATCTGACGAGCGCCCCAAGTGCGAACACACCACATCATAACCATGTGGAAATAATAGCCTCTATCGGCAACAAAGGCTTCCATTTAACGAGAGCAGTGCCATTGTTCTTGAAAGTCTAATTTGGTAAACATCTTATGGCGCTGACTCACCAGTACGGAAAATCCAATAATAAATCACCACTGTGCTTTAGCAATAACGCTGGAATTCACATCACGAAGTGGGCTACAGCATCCACTGAAACTCAAACAGGTCGCTGAAAGGTGCATTTCATCAGCAAGCTATTTAATTCATATCAAAGGAATTTTACCCCAAGTGAGTGGCAACTGGCTACTTTGAAAGCAGTTAAACCGTTCGGGGGAAACCAGGTCCCCGAGTTCCCCATAAAAAGGTAGTAATCTCTAATCCTGGATGTTTTAAAAGTCGTTTCCTCCAATTCCACAGCAAACAATGTGAAAGAACAGGCCCATATCTTTGTGTCCTAATCGTGTTTGGTAACGAAGCCCTTCAGATAACTGGCTCTGCTTCTGTAACAGACCAAACTTTCTTTCAAGTTACAAACACTCACCAAAGGGTTACATTCTGAGGGGCTGCTTTGGAGATGTGCAGATGTAGTTTGTAAGTACAAAGTGAACATGCAAATTGCCTTATCTTGTGGGATTCACAAACAACCATCATTCAGATTGATTTAATACATGGTCTTTTATCTTTAAAAGTGTTAATTAGAAAATAGGGACAGTTCTCTGAACACTTAAGAGTAATAAATAGATCAAGCCAGCATCCATGCTTCTGTGATGGAACTTCTGAAGCCTTTGTGAAGGCATTAATGCGATTGTCAAAAAGACCACAGTGTACATATTTAATAGTGTTACCAAGCTACAATTACAATTTTAGAACTTGACTGCTGAGTTTTTCAATGTTCACCACCTCAAAAAACTGAGATTCTGCCCAACTCGGTTCAAGGTTTTGAAGCTACCGTCTTACTTTAAATTTTTCCTCCTGGGACCTGCAGACACAACCTTCCAGAGAAATTCTAAAATTGCAAGCAAACACCGGAAGTCATTCAGCAAAGATTGGGCTGTAGAATCGCACAGAGTGAGATATTAGAGGAAAAAATAATTATGATTCTTTCAAATTAAAAACATAAAACTATTTTGTCTCTATTTTGACATTTCTCTATAGCATGACAGTTAAATGTATGTGCTGAGATGTCAATCTTGGCTCTGCCTGGCTCAGCGACTTCAGGAAGTGGCATTACATCTCTGTGCTTTACCTCATCTAAAAATGTGCAAAACCACAGTCCATTTCTCTTTGGGTCTTAGGGTGAGGATCAACTGGGACAGTGTTGGACAGTACCTGGCACTTGAGTAAGGGGTCTGCAAATTACCATGAATCTAGGACTCAGTTGTGGGCAAACTTTTTGACTCGAGGGCCACAATGGACCGGAGGGCTGGAACAAAAGCAACCTGACCATGCTGGCACTCTCATCTTGGGCTTCTGGTGAAAGAGTGGAGAGGAGAGCAAGAGAACCCTCCGTTCTTTTGGCTCCTTGGGCCAGATAGAATACCGAACGGGCTGGATCCGGCCCGCGGGCCGTAGTTTGGCCACGGCTGAGGGTGTCATTTTTCACTCCAGGTAGCTATATGGTTATCCTGTCATAAGATCTGAAAATACTTGTGGATGCCTCTTCAAATTTATAAGGCTGGCAAGTCGTTCCAGTGCAGGGCAAGGGCCGTTGGCCTTGGCATTTCCGGGGACCTTGACCTTCCTTCCTCTTCAAGAGAAAGACTTAAGGAGCCACTCCATCTTCTGAGCCACTTCTTTACCAGTGCTTCTGTCTGTGTTTTATTGTACTTTCTCTTGATTCAATATTTTGATTGAATGAATTATATATAGGTGGCAAAACAGACTAAAAGTATAAAACATTATACAATAGTATCCGTTTGCCAGAGAACACATTTTTTTTTTAAAAATTTATCATTCCAGAATTTTTCTTTGCATCTTGCTTTGTCTTTTTAAGTTTTTCTCTATGACCCCTTTCAATTCTGTACACTTGTGTTTCCTTTTCCTGACCACATTCTCTAACCCACTTGCCTCATCAAATCCATTTTGGACCAGAGACTCGCACTGCTTTGACCTTTGGCCTCTTGAATTGTGAAGTTGCCCTGGTTTCCCAGTCAAAGGGCCCTTCCCTTTGTCTTCTCTGCCCTTGATCAGTCCTCCAGCCATGCACCTGCCTTCCAGAAAGCACTTCAGTGCCCTCCTCTGCTTCTATCAGACTATGAAGTCCTTTTCATTAACTACTTATCTACTCTCTCTTCTAGATGACCATAGGAGGGCAAGTTATGAAACTACAGTAATCACTATGAATTTTTATTACTTATCCTCAGCTGTGTCTTTCTCTTATTTATGTCAATGGCACTGAACTTTGAGCTCACCTATAGGCCTTGTTATAGAATAAGTACTATCCATACGTTATCTTATGGAATTCCTCCCTAGTATCTTTTTTATATACTTTCTTTTTAAAAAAATATATTTTATTGATTTTATACAGAGAGGAACTGAGAGGGATAGAGAGTTAGAAACGTCGATGAGAGAGAAACATCGATCAGCTGCCTCTTGCACACCTCCGAATGAGGATGTGCCCGAAACCAAGGTACATGCCCTTGACCGGAATGGAACCGGGGACCTTTCAGTCCGCAGGCCAACACTCTATTCACTGAGCCAAACCGGTTTTGGCCTTAGTATCTTTTTTATACAAATCACAAAGGAACCATTATTCTTATCTCTCAGATGAGAAAACAGGTTTAGAGAGATTAAGTAATCTGTCTAAGGTCCCATAATTTATTAGCAGCTGAGCCAGAATTTAGAACTGGCATGACAAGCTGCTGTGCAGAGCAGTCTCTCATGGCCTTGCTTTGCTCCTGTGTTCCCTCGGTGGATTCTCATTCTATTCTAGCAACCCCCGTGATGCCCTCACCATCACCATCATTAGGTTTGCTAATTTCCTCAGAACATGGAGCCTAACCAGATCTTCTTTTCTCTTTGTTCTTCTCCCCTCCACATCTCTACGGTCTACATGTTCCTGATTGGTTACAAGCTAGAAGGATCTAGGCCATCTCCCCTAATCCTGAGCAAACGGAGGCTCTGAGAGAAGAGCCACTTGCCCGGGCTTGCATGGTGCATTGCAGACAGCATTAGGACTAATGTGTACACCTTCATACTTAGTCTAGTCTTCTCACCGCCCTGGGCCTCTTCTGTGAGGATGCAACTTCAAATGGGTTCTGGGCCTAGACACACTTTGTCTATGCCATTCTCTTCTACTTTGGGACCCCATAATTCCATGGATGATTCCTCTTTCTATTGGTCCTTCTCTCTTTTTATATGTGTCTTTATTTCCATCAGCTAGAGATACAAATGGAAACATTTTTCTGGACCTTAAATACTTACCTCAGCTTCTTGCTTCTCTCTCTTTTCCTACATTTTCTCCCTTTTAGTGCAAAATTCCATCAGAATTAGTTATTTCCATGAATTACATTCTTTTTCTCACTCCTTCCTTTATGGATTGCAATTTGGCTTTCACACCAGCTTCTATACATCCTGGTTGAACCCATTATTTCCGAAGGCACTCCTATGCATTATTATACTCAACTTCAATCTCTGTAATCCGAAAGGTCGTTATAGCTGAAATAGCTTTCAGGTTTAAACTTGCCTCAGATTTCAGAGACCTCCCTAAACCTAGGTAGAAATTTTGGGACCTCTAGTCCAGTGCTCTGATGTTAAAACAACAAGTTATTCTTTTTGTGTTGTTGTTGTTAATCCCCATCCAAGAACATTTTCCCATTGATATTAGAGAGGGAAAGAGAGAGAAAGAAACATTGATGATTGGTTGCTTCCTGTATATGCACAGACCAGGGCTGGGCCTGCAACCAAGGTATGAGCCCTTGACTGGAATAGAACCCAGGAACCTTCAGTCTGCAGGTCAATGCTCTGGGCCAAACTGGCTAGGGATAACTAGTAATTCTTGCTGTCATTCAAGTCATTCTTTTAGCCTTAAAATTCTGATAATAATTGCCCAATTTGTGCCTTTTCATTTTCCTTCTTGTACTGGGATCTATGTTTTAGAATCATTTTAGGATACTATGTCCTCTAATATTTAAACTTTGCCTTGTTGCTGCCACTGCCCACCAGAGAGTACAATCCCCCCGCCCCATGCTATAGTCTAAGGAAGAGCGTTCTCCTAACCCTTGATAGCACACATCTGGAACGTGACTCCAATGTCTCTACCTTTTGGATCTCTCAGCATCACTTTGTCTTGGCTTCTTCAGCAGGACATTTAATTCTGAGCCACACCAGTATTCTGCTCTTCCAAAGAACGTCCTCCCAGCACCAGCAATCGACCAGTCTTCCTAGTGCTGGGAAGAAATCAGATTGTAGATTTCAGCTTCTTCTAGAGAGCTTGTACCAATGTGGCCAACTGACCTCACCTGGGCCCATGGAAGGAGCTGGCCCTTACCTTGCCCAGCAAATATGAGCTGTGTCATTTAAGACTTTCTGCAGCACCAAATCCTCCTTCTTGCTCTCATATTCTGCCCCATCATCCCTGCTTTATTGCCATCGACAGCTCAATATGAGTTTCCTTCCCATATTGTTGATGGTGGTTTATTTCTTTTGACAGTTCTTCTTAATACCCTAAGCCTTTATATTTCCCCCCCAACTTCTCTTTTGGAATTCTTATTTATTTCTAAACTTGATCTAGACATTCCATAATTTTAATCCCCCTAATATTGATATGACTCTCAAGTGCCATATATAATTTTCAACTCTCTGACCTGGAACCTTTTAATCTGGATGTCTCAGAGACACATTCATGTTAATCCATCCAAAGTCCATCCATCATTTTCCAACACCATAGACAATTCCCAGCTTTTCTCCAGCTACCTTTTCCTAGGTCGTAATATTAAGATCCTGTGTTCTTGATGGATTTTACTATTTACTTCCCACATCTAATCAGCTACCAAGTCCACCTACTTCTTCTTCATTGTCAGTTGCATTTTGTCTTTTCTTTACTTTATTCTAGCCACCACTTTGCTGGTTAAAGGCTTCATTATCTCTTCGTTGGAAACCACTTTAGTTCACATGGATTCTTCCCAGTCTGGATTCTTCCTATAACTGCTCTGGCTCCAGCTTTGTTGTCCCCATGGAACTATTCTTTCTAGAGCAGGGCTGTGATTAAATGAGATGATATCTGAAAAGATTACTTGATATTATCTCTTTGCTAAATTAATATTAGTTGCTTATCTTATTATGTCACTAACTTGTTCAAATATTATTAAGTTCCTTTCCATTTTTATTGAATAAAGACAAAGAACCACTGTCTGTTTTTTAAGACTCCCTATAATATTGTTGAAGTTTATCTTTCCACACATTTCCTACTAATTTGTATGGATTTTATCCTATCCAACTGAAAATTCTGCCATTCTTTTGACATATCCTTATCACCTGCACTGTGTACATGTTATTCAACCTCTCCCTACCCCCACCCAACTCCCTGCCACCCCTGGAGTGTCTTTGCTGCAGTGAGATGAAATTAAGCCAAACAAATGATATCTAACATTCTTTGGTAAAGATTAATTAAGTTTTTTTAGGTTCAGCATGGGTCCATCTATTGTTTGCATTATTCTTTTGGATCATATTTGAACATTAAGTTATAATCATCCTTCATCCACATGGTTATCTTCAGAAGGTGAAAAATGATAGATATTGATCATGTAGAAAAGTAGAAAAAAAGCTGGAGATTCAGTTGATAACATACTCAATATGAGCTGAGAGTATAATGTAGCTATTAAAAAGCTAGAAAGCCATGGCCAGAGTGGCTCTGTTGGTTGGGTATTGTCCCATGCACTAAAAGGTTGTTGATTAGATCCCCAGTAAGGGCACATGCCTATGTTACAGGGTCAATCTCCAGTAGGGAGTGTGTTGATCAATGTTTCTCTCTCACATTGATGATTCTCTTTCTCTCTCCCTTTCTCTCTTTCTCTTAAAAAAAAGAAAGAAAGAAAAGTTAGCAAAATCTCAATCTATATAGGTTAAAAAAATCTATTTTGGGGGAAATTATAATTTCCTGGTTCTTAGTATTACTTGGACTACACTAGAATATTGTGTCTGGGTAGCAAATTTGAAAAGGAGCATTGGCAGAAAGAAGTGTGTGTAGAAGAGAGTAGCTAGGAGAGTGAAAAATATAAATGAGAGAAGAATGCAGGATAATTTAACCTTTAGAAGAGAAGATTAATTAATAATTAATGTAATATTACCTTTACATATGTGTAAGACTATCATGAAGAAGAGGTGTTATGTGTGTCTCTCCATCAAATAGGAGCATAGACAAATAGAAGTATTTGTGAATCAATATTATAAAAACTTTCTAGTCAGATCTCTCCCAGACTGGACAGTAAGATTGAATCTGATTAATCAAGGTTTTCTACAGGATAGAAAAATTGTACTAGTTGTCTAAAAACAACTGTTAAAGTTTTTAATATTTCGAAAGGGGGGAGAAAAACCCTCTTGGGAAGTCTCTGGAATAACTTTACATTAAAATGATAGACACAGTATATACGACTTTGCCAGTCCCTGGCTAAACAAAAACAAAGAGGGCCCAGCAATGGAGAGACTCCACCTCCCACCCCACCCCAAATTATGAATTGTGAGAAATAGCAATAGAATTCGTATGTGGATGATTTGCAAAAAAGTGCTTCTTTGCTTGGGAGGTTGGCAGTCCCATCGTCACTATGAAAGAACGCATGGCCACAAAGAACCTTTGGACTGGGATGACTGGGTGAAAGGGTATTCTTAGAGCAAACTGCAATTCACCTAAGACAGTGGTAACAAGAATGTCATTGAAGTGTGAACTGCGTGGCTATGTGTGAAAGTCGTGTTTATGCTGTGGATGGTGGGAACTTTGTTTGATTCCCAGAAGACCAGTTATGAGTCCAGCAGACACAGCCTCACGCCCTCCACAATGCCTTGAAGTTTACCTGATGGATTTGATGTTTACAGTTCTTTCTCTTACCACGTCTCAGCTGCTTTTCTCCCCATCTGCATTCTATTTTCCTTGCACAGAGCTCTGGCTAAACTCATGGGTGCCAAGCTTTCTCAACGAGCTGTCTGTCTCTTGGTCTTTCATTTGTCTTCAGGTTGTCAATTGCAATTTTGATCACAGTTGAGTTTTATTTTGCACAGCTGCATTACCAGTGGCATAAACTGGTCTTCTATTATATTCTTCCCCTCCCCCTCTTAGTTTTCAGTCTAACATCTTAGCTGCTACATTCTCTCACCACCTGTTTTGACTCCAGATTACACGCAAGTTTTTTTTTTATATATATTTTTTTATTCCAGACTGACTTGTACGGCCAGCACGCAACTTTAGTAGTATCAATAGAGAGAAAAAATTACCTATAATCTTCTCGTCAGTCATTGAAAATGTGTAAAAAGCATGAACAAGTGTAATGTATCACTCTCAGCTAGTAGGCATGTAATTATTTTAAGGCTGTTTTTAGTTTAAAGAATAATTTTTCTATTTCAATAGTTAAACATTTTCCCTGCGTAGAAATTTCGGAGAATTTGGCACATTTGCAAATGCCTGGTGCTGGTGTTACTTCTGGAAAATAATGTGCAGATCAAACATCATTTCAATGACATTACAACTATCTCTAATTTAATGAGAGGATCTATGAGTACTTCTCTTCCCAGTCCTCTTGGTTAGTGTCTTGTCACAGAAGTTTTAATTGCCCAATAAACTACAGTGTAAGAGTATACTAACAGGTAGTGTTTATATAAATCAAACACCCAAACGACTTTAACAAAATTAGATGGGAATTGTCTTTGGTGCTATCCCTGTAGCCTTCACATTACATACATAGATGTGCTTATTTAAGAGAAATGCTAAATACATTTAATTTTTTAGATCTTTAGATTTAATTTGTTCCTGAATTTCAAAACTCATCTTTATCTCTCCACATGAAAGACCTTTATCATTTCATTAGCTTGAAAGATTTTTAAAAAGTTTTGGTATTTCTGGAATTGAACACTCCAGGCTCGAGAGAGGACTTTTTTTGCATCAAGATATTTCAAGTTCATGAAAAAGTCCACTGAGAGGTGGGCAGCCTCTAACTTGAGAGGGTTTCTCAGTTTAGCTATTCTAAGCGTGAGTCAACATAGTCACCAATCCTGATTCCATTCAGGATCCATCAGGTCTGGTAACCACCACCATCCAAATGCATGTCCTTGAAAAATTTCGGGGGAAGAATTTTATTGGTTCCTTGTTGGCAAATGAATGGTCTTTATTACTGGTTGACCCAGTGGACATTCTGATGCACAAAGAGCCTAGTGCTATTTCCCATGCAGGAAACTGTCAACGGGACAATCTCAGCTAAAATGGGGCATAGCAAGCAAATTAACCAATGAGTTTTGCCTGGTGATCAGATGTTAGTTATTGGAATTAATGGGTATTAGTGTTGTTCTGTTTCCTTCTAAACTCATTCCTTTGGGATCTGGGGAGTGTTCTTATATCAAATAGTTATAAATAATGAAGCTGTGTTGATAGAAATGAATTCAAGAGATCTCAAAAACTGTTGTTCCCTTGGCCCATCTTTGTCATACTTGCTGAATTTCCCTCTTGCCCCCTGCGGATGAATTTAAGTAACCATTATCTAGATTTAGAATACTAGCCAAAAACAGATCTGCTTTCTGCTTTCTGTTTCTAAGCTTTCTATATGACTCACTGCATTTCTAGATTCAGGAAACTAGTGAGGTTCCAAAGGATCAACTCCTGCTGGGCTTTTGGTGTATTTGGAATAAAAGTGAATGAAAATGATGATAATGGTGACTAAGTTGTGAAGCCTGTGATATTCTTAAATAAACAAATCTTGCCAAGCACTTACTGCATGTACGATTCTGTTCTAGACCCCTGATTTACATGGCATTTTCCATTATGATGCCTGCTGTCTCTGGTGACTGAGAGCACAGTGGGTCTTCTAGAGCACAGCAACTATCCTCCAGAATGGTTAGTTTGCATCCAATTCCCTCCAGAAGGATCTACTGCAATGAAGATGTGGGTCACTTTTCTGTGGGGTTGAAGCTTATTGAAGGTCTTAGAGTAGACCTCCCCCTCTCTCAGCCTTCACACAGTACCCAGGTCAGGGCAGCTTTGTGTTAGATCTCATGGATGGCTGTGGGCTTCTGGACCTCTGACAAACTACAGGCATCTGTCTTCTATGTTATGTGCTATATTGCTTAAAACGTCCCTCTTATGCAAATGTGCTGCAATAGAAAATAACAAAATATAAGATTGGGACAACTAAGGTTTGGAGATGATCTTATATGTGTCCCTTCGAGAGATATTTTTTACTCAACCTATGTGAAGTTCTTTATGATTCTTACAATTAGACATTGTTTGCATTTTATTTTCTGAATTCCTTCATTTAAAATCCTGAACATTTTCACCTTTATTACATAATCATATAATTGTAGTCTTTTCTTGAATGTATTCTAACTTTATTTCTATTATAGAAACAGAGAAATATAGAGATCTGGATTCTCTCTTTGCATATTATTATAGATACCGGAGCCTACTAAAATGCTAATAATATTTTACTAGGAGACTATGGCACCTTTTATGGCTTAACTGCATTTAGGTGACATCATGGCTCCACATGACAACATGAGTTAAGATGAAATACAATCATTAAAAAACAAATTCCATCATGTCACGGGCAACTCTGATCTCTAGCTTTGGAGTGTTAAGCCTTGTAGATCATGCCGGAGTCCACGTGAAGTCTGTTACTAATAATAAGAATAAATTCCACCCCTCTCCTTAGGGCGCTCATTCACATCACCAGTCAACAACTCAGCACACTCTTTCATAACAGAAAAAGAGAAATCTAGTATATTCTAATGATTTGAATAATTGCTTGGAAACTTGATAATGCGCTAACATTTGTTTGTTGAAAAGTGGGCCAATATTGGTTAAGCGGTTTCATCTTAAAATAGGTGTGTGCTGTTTGTTTGTCTGTGTCTGGTTAACTCCTTGGTTAGAGCGCTATGCTAATGAAGCTCAGATCAGCGGGTTTTCCCCATGTGGCCCCGTCAACTTCTCCCTTTCAAGGGTCACGGCTTTATTCTTGACCCAGCCTGCTGTTACACACATGTTGACTCCTGGCCAATAAGGAGATGAGTTTAGAGATCAGGCATTGCTGAAAGCAAATGGATCACCATACTGGAGAAAACAAATCACAGCACATAATCCCCGTGGGTGCTTCTGTAGCGTCACCTAATGATTGGTGTACCTGAGAGTGTGCAAATGGGCACCTTTAAATATAAAGACACATATACTAGAGCCAGTTATTAATCATGTCACTGGTGGATTCATATGGAGAAAGACCATTCTGAGACCGTGAGTTGTTTGTATCAAGGATTAGTTTAAAGACAGCTATATATTTATTATTTTAAAATCTCTAGGTGAGGGGACTGGATTAGATAAACTTGTTCTAAGTCCTTCCAGCTCCCTACAATTTCCACGTGCATCAATTAACATACATAATATAAAACAATGTAGTTTTGTAAAGCAGAATTGGCAGGAAGAGAATACTCTCTCAAGAAAAACTACTTTCAGTGAATTTTCCCTTCAAACTACAAAAAAAAAAAAAGGTGATCAAGTAGAGCTCAAAAATAATTTCTGGGCTTAAACTTAAAATTCTTTTATCTGGAACAGATTATTTCATTCCACAATTAGAAATGAGATCCAAAATGCAAATATTACTGAGAGAGATAGCACATTGCCTCCATGGTGTTAACAACTGTGATAAGAGCCATCTTACCAAGTAAGTTTGCGAGGGGGAAGCATACCTTATTCAAATATATGAAGATGATTTTACAAATCATATCCTATTTTATTCCAGTCCTAATTCTGCCAACCCTTCTGGGTATGTAACAGTTTTAAAGACAGTCCTTCAAAATTTGAAGAGAGGGAAAAGAAGGAACAGCTTAACTGGGAATATAATTCTTAGGCTTTCACCAAATAAATTTTCATAGTTTTACAGTTTGTTATTTTTTTTTTGTGTGTGTGTGTGAGAAGGGGTAAAATGTCTTGGAATTAAATGTACAGTAAAATATCAAATAAATAGTAGTTCTTTAAAGCTTTGTATCTCTATTTACTATGCTATCTTGGCTTCAATCAAGACTCTCTGAATGTGAAGTTGGTGAGACACGCTAATAATTACTGTCCTATTGACCAGACAAAAATCTGATTTGGAGATTTATTCCATTTGGAGTTTTGGTTAGCCCTGGAGAAATGTTATTTTGAATGTAATAAAACAAAAGTAAGCAGGAGCAAAACGAGTCTGTAAATGCACTGAATCTCAAGGCGCCAGGATTTCTGTTTCCTATTGTCGCTGTTGAGTGGAACAAAGGAACCAGGCTCCTCATGTGGTGAAGGGATGCAGGTTGGCTACACACAAGTTCCGTTTTCTCCGTGTAAGAGTTTTTACAAAGGCTTACAAAAAGACACCATTCCATCCGGGCCTCGAAGTGTTTTTTTCGTGGTTTCATTGCTCCAACCTGGGGATCACTGTCGGCTTCACCTGGGACAGCTGGTTGGAGACGTGAACCTCCTGACATCATCCGAATAGGAATCACAATCAGAAAATAAGTCTAGGTGTTTTACCACAAACATGTCCTATGCCCTGGCTGAAAAGGGTCAGTCATCTGTCCGTACTGCCTCAGAGAGGCCAGGCCACTTGGACAGTCACGAGGTCCAAAGCCCCCTCTCCTGGCTTTGCTGCAATTCCCATGCCTGTTTCATCGGGACAAGTGGAGTCCTTCTCATCTGTGAAGCTGAGAATGGCAAAAGCCAGCAGTCTCCACCACAGTGCCCTCCACTGCTGCCCTCGTCTGGTGCCTGCGTTTCAGCTTCCCTAGCTCATCCCCTGACCTCAAGAGTAGACGCTTGCCAGGTCCTCCTCAGGCAAGAGCAGCTGTTGGCCTATTTAAAGGCCTTTTAGAGTTGAGGAACTCCTTAGTGAGATCGTTTTGTTTATCTTTTGAATGTTAGGTGACCAGACCTTTGAGAAATTGGTGTTCTTCTCCCCTATAACTATAAACTGGAAACTGCACTCATGTGGGTATGGTGTATTAGAAGGCCAGGCTTTCATTCTTCTTAACATCCCATATAATCAAAAGAACCTAATGAATTCAAGTTGCCTGTAACATTTGGTGTGTTTCTGAGTTGAAACCAAATTCCCAAACAACCATGTGAACAATAATGAAATTCAGGCAAAGAGGCTCTCATTTCCTGTTGGTAGAAAAAGGGGCTCTTATGGTCAGCTCCTGGGTTCTCCTCCCTGTGATTTAAGACAATATAACATTTAGCACTTATCGACCTGCATTTTTGCACACAAATTATTTCAAAGACCTGGGGGGGGGGGAAATGTAATGGCTAAATTGAGTTTGATGAGGAATACAATTTATAGAATTATATAACACATGCATTCTCCCAAGTTAAAAGCTATACAGCGCACTCTATAGATTACAGTTTAATTGTGGAGATAATACAGTAAAAGGGCGTCTTATACTTTCATATAAGAGTTTAGGTACACTAAGCAAAATGTAATTACTCCAGTTGGAATCTGGCCAGGAGCTGCAGATTAAAAACCCTTAGTGTTATGAAAAGTTCCATGGGATATTTAATGACTAGAAATAGCCCAAAGCCTAGATTTATGACATCCAAAAATAGTACCCCTAACAGGATTAGTGCACCCAGGTCATGCTGGGGCATGGTTTGGGCAATAGTAAAAAAAAAAACCTCTTTATTGAATCATAAACCTAATTTCTAGCAGCTCTGCATTGGAGATTTGTATTCAAATACTACTTACCAACTTTTAGCAGCTTCCTTGGATGTTGCGTTCCACGGGCACTCAATAAATGCACAACAACAACAAAAAATGTCAGGTAGGCTTGCACTGATCAGTGGATAGAGCATCAGCCTTTGGACTGAAGGGTCCCAGGTTCAATTCTACTCAAGGGCATGTACCTTGGTTGCGGGCACATCCCAGTAGGGTGTGTGCAGGAGGCACCTGATCAATGTTTCTCTCTCATCAATATTTCTAACTCTATCCCTCTCCCTTCCTCTCTGTAAAAAAAATCAATAAAATATATTTTTTTAAAAAAGAAGGAAAGAAAATGTCAGGCAGGTTTGCATTATAATGACAGTAGTTAGTGTAGGAGTCTAAGAACAAAGGGTGAATTTCCAAGTGGGTGATAGAGATGGCTTCAGAGGTCATGTGAGTTCAAAGGCTGTGGAACGACATGAAACACCACAGAGGTTTGGCTTCTTGTGCCTGCACGTTCACAAATGCAATTTTATTCTTTTTGATGAATGTTCAGTCCTTATTTCAAAACAAACATATTCGAAGTTAATACATTAGACTTAGTTGTCACTTAAATAACAATGTAGTATTAGCTTTTCCCATTCTATTCTAGGGAGTTTTGCTGGAACTGAAGAGTAAAGGAGCTTTATGAATGAAGCTCTTGGGTGAGTGAACCACCAAGGGAGGAGAAGTTTGCAGGAAGTTTTGAAAGTATGAACTAATAGCTCTATATTTCCCCAGTCTCATTGTTATAAAGTCAATGTATGAATTGCCTTCCCCCAAATTCATATATTTAAGCTCTAACCTGCATTATTTCAGAATGTGACTGTATTTGGACGTAGGGCGTTTAATGAGGTCATCTATAATAATAAAAGCATAATATGCTAATTAGACTGGAGGTCCTTCTGGACGAAGCCAGGGCTGTGAGGGAAGCCCCATTCCTGGGTGCCAGAGGGAAGCCAGTACCATCAGTCAAGGGAAGGAAGGCCTTCTCCTGCACGAATTTCGTGCACTGGGACACTAGTTAGTAAGTTAAAATAAAATTGGGAGTGCTAATCCAATATGCCTGCTATCTCTGTAGGAAGAGAGATTTGGAAATACAGAAAGACACCAAGCATGCCAATGCACAGGGAGAAGACCTGTGAGAACACAGCAAGAAAGTAGTCATCTGCAAGCCAAAGAGGAAGGCCTCACCTTAGACTTGTAGCCCCCAGAACTGTGAGAAAACCAAGTTCTGCTGCTGGAGACACCCGATGTGTGGCATTTTTGCTATGGTAGCCCCAGCACGCTAAGACACACCCTATTTCAGAGGTAAGTGTTGAGCTGCTCAACCTCTGTGATCTGGGTCTTTTATCGGAAGAGGCTCTAATCTTCCCAGCCCTAGGGGAAAACCCTGTGGGTCGGGCCTATCCTCTTGGGCTGGTTTTGAAAAGCATGGCCTCAATTCAAAAGGTTAGGTGGGCTTTTACACGCTGAAGTGGAGAGAAGGGATGAGCAAAGACATGCTGGAAAAGTGTAATCATGAACTTACCAAGCTCATTGGCAAGACAGAGTCGGATGATTTCTTGCGGGTAGCCACGGTCTGTGGGCCAGCACTCCATATTAAAAATGAGGTGCCTGTATCTTCACTACTTAAAAACCAAGAGCAATTTGCCACGATAGTCCTTGTTGGGCACTTCTGATGTACTAAATGAATTTCGGTGAGAGCATTTCAAAACGGGCTTTGGGGGCTATGATAACTTTGGCATCAGCAAGCAATGAAGGGCCTTTTGCATCAATATTATTTAATGTAAAGTAACTGCAGTTACAGCAAGTCAGAGCATTCATGTTTAAAACCAGTATTAATTGTTCATAATAAAACTGCAGCCTTTTAAAAATGCAACTATTGATGTGCTTCTTGTGGAACCTGGGAGTCTTGAGGGCAAGGATAATTTATACTTGCCAAATCACTGAGAGGAAATTCTGACTATGCGACTATGTGGAAGTGTAAATGTGCAGTATTAAAAAGGATAATTAGGGATAGGCTAAATATTTACCTAGGTTTTCTTTAAAAAAAAATCACAAATAAGAGTTCTCTTGTTGGTTCAAGTTCTTCTCATAAGAGATGGGGTGGGGAAAAATGAGGGTATTTACCCCCCCAACCAAAATATATCTTGTAATTCATATAGTCATGAAATCTGGCACCTTTTTGCTTTTGACTTTGAAATTTATGTCCCATTTATTTTATTTTACCACGATACTGATAAAAATGTAGTATGTGCTATATCAAAAAAAATATCAAGATATGAAGTTGAATAGGAATACAAAAAAAAACCCCACATGGTTTTTAGCAGCAAATAAGTGGCAGCTAAACATAATGTAAACAAATTATTTAGAGAAATCCATAAAAGGTTAGAAGTGTGCAGATTTCAAAAATTCAAGGATTCCTAGTTGTCCCATTAAAAAAGCTTGCAGCAGATGCACATAGAGATAACTATATTGTGGGAGAATTTTCATATCAAGAACTTCATGTAAAGCTTTTCATTCAGTTTCAAAAGGAATGCTATTCCTGAGAAGGAAGTGTCTAAATAAAAACATTCTCTCAGTCATGATCCAGGCAGGAAAACAGAAAGCACTCCAGGTATTTCAAACAGAAGTAATTTAATAAAAGGATTTGGTTATATTGATGATGGAAATGTTGACAGGGGGAAGATGAGGTGAGCCATAAATTAGAAACAGTGGGAAGCCACTACCATCGCAATAGTCAGAAGGACACAAGGAGGGGGTATTGTTTCCATAGCCCAGGGATGAGGGCCACTCTCGGGGAACTGGAATCCAGGTCAGGACTCTTACTGGCACCGTGACCACTGAGGGAAGAGCTTCTCCAGTGGAGCCGGAATCAGAGGGAAGATGAAATCATTGTCAAAGGTGAAAATCCAAGCAAGAAGGAGCAGAAAAAGTAAAATACACTGATACATTTTCATCTTCTTCTCTCAGGAGTCTTCCAGTGTCTCTTGGTAGCCAAGCCTACCAACATCCAGTTGGCAGAGGAGACTGGGAAATTTAGTTCCCAGAGATGCAAAGCAGAGCAAGGGATGGGTAGGCCATGGTTCAAGAACTAACTGACAAATGGCTTGCACACACAAAATGGAACTACTTTTGTTCTTTTGTGTTTCCCTTTGTTTAGATTAATCTGGTTCTGTCACGGCCATGCTATACGGAAAATCACTTTGGGATATTATGGCAATTATTCTTATTATTTATTATGAGATGTTAATGATATAAGAAAAGTACCCTCGGGCCTTAGAATTGGAAATTTACTGAACACTAATGTGGTGGTTGAGATGTGCAAAGCAGAGGCTGAAGGAAACAAAATGGTACCTGTTACATTGAGTTTCAGACCCAGACTCTGAATATTCTTCAGAATATCGGCTACCAACTTGATACATGGCATTTCAACTTTAGCAATTTTATACTAATGAACTCCTTTATTTCTGCCTGTCTCATTAGGACACTCCATGCTTTCCAGAGACGCAAGTGAAGTTTAATAGAAATAAAGCCATTCCACTGGTGCTGCTATGATCAAGAAACTACAATCAATCTTGTTTTCTTCAAGCATGCCATAAAAAGACCCCTTTCCTTCTGATTAGCATTCTTGAACACAGTACACGCTGATGACTTGCTTGAAGTCATTCATTGTAGGGATACAGCACCTACTACATGTGATAAAACGGCATAAGGCATATGAACTGCTCATTACAATCTAATTAGTTTGGGCTTCTCATTTCATTTTATGTCCTGAATTGAACCTGATTCAATATGATTCTGAACTGGAGTTCATCATGTCTTCTCCCTGGCAATGCAAGTTCATGGTGTTTGCTTGCTAGATTCCACTGTTACAGAAATGCCACACACACACACACACACACACACACACACATACACTTTTTTTTAGGAACTGGTTAGAAAAAAGGTCATTGATATAAAACAACAGAGGCTTTTGCTGTGATATTTTCCTCTGTGAGAGATCTTTATTGGACCTAACACACATATCACAGTGGTTGAAACATTTCTAGGTCTGGCTATTATAATGAACTGGCTTACCTGATTCATGGATTTATTTCCTTGTAGTGCAATGAGAATAGTTCCAACAGTCTATGCAATGACTAATCACTAACAACAAAATATAGGTTTGTTTTATTAACAGACTATTATATTAGGGGCTTCTTGAGAACAAGATGTCTTCTATTTTTTAATTGTTTTCAATAACATCTTTCTGGCCCAGTCAGTGTGGCTCAGTAGTTGAGAGTCAACCTATTAAACAGGAGCTGGGTGTTCGATTCCTGATAAGGGCACATCCCCAGTAGAAGGAGTGCATGAGGCAGCCGATCAATGATTCTCTCTCATCATTGATGTTTCTATCTCTCTCTCTCCCTCTCCATTCCTCTCTGAAATCAATAAAAATATATTTAAAAAAATAACTTTTCTGTGTTTTAAACCACTAAGTAGACTATGTAACTAGATAAAGTACAAATTGATTTATCTGATCTCAATATTTTAGGGTTTGTAAGTATAGGATGATTGGCATTCTTTGAGAAGACAGAGTAGTAAGCCCTCTTCTGTGTCTTTATTTTTGGCACAATAGAGATGGAAATATCTGCTTGTTTGTTTTTTTATTTCCTCATAGGAACATTATTAGTATCCATCTGAGTCAGTTACTCCTTTTCAAATTTGTGTCAACAGAAAAGTCCAAACCTATGGGTAATTTTTATAAGAATTTATTTGCGCCAAACTGACCACATGTGTTGGGAAGCAGAATCTCAAAAGGTCCCTAGAGGAACAGATTTGCAGCTTATTTTATGCATTTGAAATTGAGGGGGCATAAGTAAGATTGGAGAGAACAAGGTAGGGATTGGATTACAGGATAGTTAATGAGATTAGATCCTCTGAATCGTTAACACCCCCTTTCAAAGGGAATTATATCTGATATTTCAAAAGTGTGTTAAGCCCAAGCCAGTTTTGCTGAGTGGTTAGAGTGTCAGCCCTGGGTCTGAAGGGTTGCCAGTTTGATTCTAGTCAAGGGCATGTACCTCCACTGCAGGCTCTGGCCCAATTGGGGTGCATTCGGTAGACAACCAATCAATGGGTCTCTCTTATATCTATATTTCTCTTTCTTTGTCTCTCCCTTCCCTTCCACTCTCTCTAAAAATCAATGTGTGTGTCTCTGTGTGTGTGGGGGGGGGAGGGGGATATTCTCTGGCAAGAATTAGCAAACAAACAAACAAAAGGTAAAAGGTTTGCTAACTTAGATGCGTAAGAACAATGGGCAGGGCTGGTTTAAGCCTTTCGCTAGAGAATTTATAGATCTAGAACATGATACCCACCATTATTTGCCCAGTTAAGAATTTATGATCAGGTCACCCTGTGAGGTTACCTTACTTTACACCCCCCCTTTTTTTAGTCCACATTGGAGGATTCATTTAACATGAGTAATATTAATATAAAATGCTCATAAGCATAGTTTGCTCTCTAGTCACATGAACTTTGAAAATTTTATTGCATCATCTGGGGAGCAAAGACTGTGTTTTAGATTCACCTTATAAAGTACCTTAGGGCTTTGCCAGAAAGTTGTTCCTTGGTTCTATGCCATGTGACTGTCCTGTCCACGAGGCCTCTGGAACTTGGTAAACAAAATCATTTGAGGTAGAGTAGATTTCCTCCACATGACTAAGTTCATCCTATGAACAATAATAGAAAGAAATAATCATACACACTCCATAGCTTTGTTGAGGGGATATGTTTAGATGATAAATGGAAAATGTCAAGAATTGTATTTTCCACAAAATATATACTCACCACGTGGGTTCCCTTCCCACCTTGCTGCTTTGGAGCGGTGTAATTTAATCATATTCCCATTTTAAATAACATCATTAAACTCCATGTGGTTCTGTTGATCTAATTTCTAAACCAACCATACTCTGCCCCCAAATATTTCTTACACAATAGAGAAGTTTCAATTTAATTCGATTTTATTTCCTAACTGATTACCATCATGCATATCACCAATGAACCAAGCTTTGCTGTTTATTGAGTATTTTGAGGGTTCAGCTTTTTTCCCTTCCAAAGCCAATAGAAATCGTAACATTTTTTATAATATTCACTGATCCATTTGGTACGAGGTGAATATCTGCTTTGTTTATTTAGGTCACATATCCAAGCTGGTCTTAATTTCTGCAATAATTTGTTGAAAGCTGGTGGTTAGATGGTATGTAACCTTTAATTCAGCTATTGCTAGCATTTTTTGTATGCCAGAGAGAGGTTCTGAGATTTTTCAGGAGGCCATGGACTCTTAATAGGCAATCTTAATTGTTCCCCTAGTACTCAAGAGCCATCGTGACATCTGAGTTATACACGTTTCTTATGTATAACCTTCAGCTCAACATTGAAATAAGGCATAAGGCATTTGTCCCACACTTCTTATAAGAGGAGGAAGTGAGATTTTTTTTTATTACTTACATTGTCAATGATTCTTAAGGGATTGGTCTTGGTTAATTAGCAATTAGTAAAATGAGTATCAAGCTCCTGATAAAATATTGTTAGGGAAATTGGGAAACAGAAGGTTACCCAAGTCACTAAGCCAATCGCTGGGGAGCAGGAGGAGGTAGGAAGAGAGGGAATCCGGGAGCCAGGGGTGCCCAGAGCGGGGAGTGCCACTGCCACTGCCCATGTCCTCCAGCACATCCTTCCAGTCATCCTCTCTCTGCCTCGAAGCTCCGTCCTGGGGCCCATGAGACTGGCATGAACTCAGAAATTATGACTTGATTAAAGGCTACCGAGACATTCATACTGGAAACAGAAAATGACGTTATGGAAATGGATGTGCTCTTCTTTGTTTATAAAGACAGCACAGTTAACTCTCCACCATCTGCATCTGAGCCGATGGCAGGTCTGGGCTGAATTGTGTGCACTTTGGTCGGAGGACATGAGTGTGCCTGGCAGTGATGTGCTATGTAAAGGGTGCTGCCCATGCAATGAAGTGGAGTGAGCCGCCTGGGTAGCACGGGGTCAGAGATGGACCCTGGCCTCCTGAGTGGGATGAGCATGACCACCACCATGTATTCATGAACATGGGTCTTCATCCAGGTGTTAAGGGGTATGTGCACATGCCATGGGTTCTCAAATTTACATCTATTCAACTGAAAAGCAAAGTGAAACGAGACCCTTAGGATATCAGCCAGTTCTGGTGAATGATCTGTGGCTTGAGGACCAAGAGAGAGTTTGAGCTCTGACTCTATTATGTTTCTACTTGGGGACTCTGTTGAAGTAGAAGGTCCCATCTGCAGTCTTGTTGCTCATACTTTCTTGCATGAGACTGATTTGGGGAGACATTGAGAAATGAGGTGAATTAGGAAGTACCTTATGGCTTAACAGCTGATAAATGGGATATGCATTTTCTTCATTTGTTTCTCTCAGACATTTTGGCCCAACTTTGATGAAACCTATTAGATATAACTACCTCTATAATCGAAATGGTATGTCAAATTATCTGGGTTCCAAATGGGGCTGATTTTTATATCAAATTCTTCATTATTGTCTTAATCTAAGCATCCGGTAGGTGAGTGTAGGAGAAAGAATATGAATTTTTCAAGGGAGACTAGTGTAGCTTTACATCCTGACCCTACAAATTAACTAATTTGGTCATTTTGATCTTTTAACCTCCATGTTTACCAACTTTCCTTCTCTATAAAATGGGGGTGGAGGGAGGGGTGGCACAGCTAAGAGTTGTTGTATGTAAACTTAAATAATAGACAAGGTTTAGAAGGTATTTTTTAAATGTGTTACATGCATCAATTCATTCAAATTTATGACAACCCTATGAAAAAAGAACTTATTTTCATTTGGTCCCTTTTATAATAGAAAAATTTAAATCACTTGTCTCCCCCAATGAAATAAAGTAATGGACATGAAATTCATGGCAAATAATACATTCTTAGTATAATCTTCTTTCCTCTTCTTTTCCATGACTATTTTTTACTTATACAAATTATCCATGGACAAATTCTCCTTTGCATCTTCACTAATAGAAATACCGTAAGGGGGGTGGCAAGTGTCTAAACATTTATTTTTAGACTCTTCATCCTATGACTTTCTTTAGCTAGAAGACTCTAGTTTTCAATCTAGGAGGCCCCTAAATTATATGAGATCTATTGAAATTATATTTCTCATTTGGTAGCTATAGCTGCTCCATGATGAGATTCAAGAGATAAGTACATTTAAAATAAAAAAAAAAGGAGTCTAGGAATTT